>PVJH01009002.1:0-80109 GCA_004026705.1 Nesogale talazaci
CACCACATGAGGAACTGTAAAGTAAGGGCAAGCTGCGCTAAGACATTCACGGACACAATGGCTACAAAATGGGATCCGACACATGGGCGACTGTGAGGGACGGTGTGAGGCCAGGGAGTGTTTCCTTCTGTTTCAGGGTCTCTGTGAGTCAGAACCAACCAGACTGCCTTGAAACAGCAGCCAAAAAGACATGTGAGGGCTGAGCCCCGGTGACTTAAGTGGTTGAGTGCGGGACTGCAGGCCGCGGGCTTGGCAGTTCAAATCCAGCAGCGGCTCTCAGGAGCAGCACTGGGTAGCGCCCACGACCACCAGAGGCAGTGATGCCCACAAAAAAAAAAAAAAAAAGACATGTGAGGCGCTTCTTGACAAGCAAGGGTGGAAAATACTAAAGTGCTATACTCAAAAAGGTAAAAGACTAGGCTTCCTAGATATTCCTTATCTACTTTAAACAATGGCCAATAAAAAAAGGCTATCTTCAGGTAGATTCTATCTTGAATGTTGAGGATACAGTTGAGACTCCAAAAGATACAGCCTTCATAAACATGAAGAATTGTGCAGACGAAGAGAAAGAAGGGAGGGCTAGGAGAAGACACCGGTGAAAACGGAAAGGCATGCTGAGATGGGCGTGATGGCCTTGCTGTTTACAATGGTCAGTGCAAGCCTCATCAAGGATTTCATCCGAGACTCATAGTGTAAAAGAAAAACTGTGCAAACAGACCAGCTCCATCTAAAAATCTCCAAGACAAAGTTATCAATGAGTTCATTCCCAGTGATGGCAGCAACCTCACGTGGGTCTGAATAGAACTGCTATGTTTTGTGAGGGTGGCAAGGTATAATCATGTACATACTCTGGCAAATTTTTTACAAAAATTTATTGTGAATTAGCGGGGAGAGGGAGTGTTACATATCAGATGATCTTTTTTCATTCAACTACTTTAAAAACCATTCAAACCTCCCCTGGTGGCTTGCCCTGGCCCACCCACCCCTACTTCCTTATCTCTCTCTTGTAGTTTATTTCTTCCCCATCACCCAAGTTAACACCAGTCTACCTTACAGGCTATTCCCTTCTACTGGCAACCATCAAGTCTGGTATAAAAATGTTTTCCTGACTCCAACCCCCAATCCTCAGTCTGAGGTATGCAAACACTAGTCTCACACAATATTACAATATCTGCCCTTTGGTGTTTGACGACCTTCAGTGGGTATAATAGCCTCACGGATCCATCTATGCTATGAGGTGTTTCAGAATTTCATCATTCTTTAACAATATGTTGTGTTTATGTACCAAAGTTCCTGTATCCACTCTCCCACTCTCAAGTGTATAAACTGTTTGCAAGGGACTTTGAAGGCTGAGTTTTTGACAGATCACGAGGCCTTTCCTCACAGAGCATCTGGTGGATTCAACCCTCCAACCTTGCATTAGCACCTGAGCACACAGTCTGTTGTATCCTATCACCCAGTGAGACTCCAAGCAAGCATCAGATCTTGTCCTTCCAACTAAGTCTCTTCCTCCTTCTAACTCCTCTGCAATCAGAACTTGTTCTCCTGTTTTTCAGGCTTGGATTATTGCTGCAACACTCCTTCCCTAAACTCCTATTCCCTCCAAAACCACTGGAATGATGCCCTGCCGAACTTTCTGAAAGGCAAATCCAATCATGTCTTGGTTCCCACAGTGATGATCAGGTACTTGCTTGCCTCTATTTTCCTTCCAATTCCCACAAGGCCTCGCATACTCCAGGACGTCCCCTGCAATGCACAGCCAGTTCGCCATGACTCCTGCAGACATCTTTAAAGGCTTTCTTCAAAGCCATTTCTTGCCACAAATTACCCCAACCCCAATGTCCACCACTCATTGGTTTTCCTGAAAAAATTCCCCTGCAATCTCTCTTATCTTTATCTTAGCACATTATAAGAAGTTAAAAAAAATAAATCACTACGGAAAAAACCACGTGCTATAGGTTATACTCTGTGGTGTTTCCTCTTTTTTGTTTGTTTTTAAATCACTTTATTGGGGGCTAGTACAACTCTTATCAGAATCCATACATACATCCATTGTGTCCAGCACATTCATACATTTGTTTCCCTCATCGTTCTCAAAACATCTGCTTTCTACTTGAGCCCTTGGTATCAGCTAACTTTTCTTCTTCCTCTCCACACCCCTCCCTCATGAACCCTTGGTAATTTATAAATTATTATTTTATGCTATTTTACACTGCCCAACGTCTCCCTTCACCCACTTTTGCTGTCCCTTCCCTAGGGAAGATGTTATATGTAGCTCCTTGTAACCTGTTCCCCATTTCTACCCCCTCCCCCTCCCCTCTACCCTCCAGATATCACCACTCTCACTACTGGTCCTGAAGAGATCAGCTATCCTAGATTCTCTGTTTCCAGTTCTTATCTGTACCAGTGCACATCCACTGGTCTAGCCAGATTTGTAAGGTAGAATTGGGATCATGATGGGTAGCGGGGTGGGTAGGGGGGAGGGTGTGTGGGGGGGTGTGCACGCATTTAAGAACTAAAGGAAAGTTGTTTCTTTCATCAATGCTACACTGCACCCTGACTAGACTCATCTTCTCCCACAGACCCTCTGCAAAGGAATGTCCAGTTGCCTACAGATGAGCCTTGGGTCCCCAATCTGCCCTCCCCCCTCACAATTTACAATGATATGATTTGTCTTCAGTCTTTATACGGGGAAGATGAGCACACAGTGATATGATTTTCTTGTTCTGTGATGTCTGATACCTGATTCATTCAACATCTCATGATCACACAGGCTGGTGTGCTTCTTCCATGTGGGCTTTGTTGCTTCTGAGCTAGATGGCCACTTGTTTACCTTCAAACCTTTAAGACCCCAGATGCTGTATCTTTTAATAGCCGGGAACCATCATCTTTCTTCACCACACTTGCTTATATACACATTTGTCTTCACTGGTCATGTCGGGAAGCTGGGTATCAAGGAATGTCAGTTTAATAGAACAAAGTGTTCTTGTATTGAGAGAGCACATAAATGGAGACCCAATGTCAATCTGCTATCTTCATACTAAAACTATAAATATATGCACATAGATCTATATATATATATATTTACATATCATATATATTTACCTATGTACATGCCTGTATTTAGGCCTTTATAAATGCCCTTTGCCTATTTCTTTCCTCAATTTCTTTTTTCCTTTCTCTTGTCCCACTATCATGCTCAGCCTTCATTTGTGTTTCTGTAATTCTTTTTGTTTTCCCCCTTGTGTTTCTGTAATTCTTCTTGGTTACATTACCCTTGATCAGTCCTTACCAGGCCTCCCAAACCCTCCTTGCCACTGGTTTTGAATCACTTGTTGTTCCCTTGTCCCTGGGTTGGCTAACACCACTTCCCCCAGTTCTCCTTCTCCAATGTCCTCCTGCAATCATTGTTTTCTTCTCCACATTGTTTATCCAGCCTATCTTATCTAGAAAGACCTGCAGTGATAATAATATACACATGAAAACAAGACGGTCCCAAACAAAGCGACACAGGAAAACAAAACAAGAACAGCAACCAAAAAAACCAAACCAATGATAAACGAGATTTTTAAAAAAGAGAAAAGCTTGTAAATAGTTCAAGGTCTGTTTGTTGACCTTTAGGAGGATCTTCCGGTCAGGTATCTAAAATCTACAATACCCTGTCCTGAAAAAAAAGAGGAAAACCATTAACCCCCTAAGCAAGTGGGCAAAAGAACTGAGAAGAATCTTCACTAAGGAGCAGACCCACATGGTCAACAAGCAGTAGCCATTAGAGAAACCAAATTAAAACAACAATGAGATACCACCTAATACCCCTGAGGCTAGCCCAAATGAGAAAATCAGAGCGCAAGAAGGATTGGAAGGAATGTGAAATAGGAACCCTTCTCCACTACTGGTGGTCGTGTAGAAATGTACAGTCATTGTGGGAAGTAGTGTGGAGATACTTAAAGAAAATGGAAGTTGATCTACCTTATGACCCAGTCATTCCTCTACTGGGCATATACCCAGAGGAGGTGACAAATAAAACACGACCAGTCATCTTTGCTCCAATGGTTACTGCAGCTCAATTCACAATTTCAAAGACTTGGAAACAGCCTAAGTTTCCATTGATCAACAAATGGATTAGTAAACTCTGACACATACACAGCGGAGTACTATGCAGCGCTGAAAAGCAAAGATCCTCACATGAAACATGTCGTTTCATAGGAAAAGCTGAAAGGAATCCTGCTAAGCCAAGGTAAGCCAAACTCTAAAGGACAGGTGTAACATGAGAGAAGTACAATCAGCACAGCAGAATAGAAGAACAGACACTTAACTCACAAGACACGATGGAAGCATAGGCAGTCAGGGGGAGGTTAGACAAAATCCAGGGAGGTACTTGTGAGTCCAACATAAAGAATAGGAAAGGGGGAAGAAGGAGAGAGAATGGGGGTAGGGAGAAACTGAAATGAAGACATAGGGGAACAGTGCACCAACCCACCCAAGGGGAGAGTATTGGTTATGTCTCCACAGAATTGCAACGTACATGTGGGGTTTCCTTTTGCTGTAATCTTTTAGGGTTTTTGTTTTGTTTTGTTTTTTTGGTTTTTTAGGGCATCACTGCCCTGGTGGTGGGAATAAGAGGCCCATCCTTTGCCCCTGTGGAGCTGGAATTGAACCTCCATCCCAGTGAGCCACAGTCCCGCGCATAACCACTACGTCATTGGGGCTCAGCTCCCCTTTTGCTGTAATCTTTAAGAAAAAAGATCACCAGGTCCGCCTTTCATGACAACACTGAGGGGGAGGGGGTTGGAACTGCTAACCTCTGGAATAGCTGCCAAGTGCAAACTGTGTGCATCCACCACTAGAGATGCATCTTAGTACATGCGTACAAGGAAACAGTCAACTTGGGTGGGCCTCCTCCACCCCCCACCCCATTAGGATGTGTGAAGAACAAGGACAATGCTGTTCTAGTTCCTGACACAGGTGATTCTATCTCCAGAATCTTTTAATTAATAGTTCACTGGATAAAGAAATAAAGAAACATTGTCTGCTTTCCAAGAGTTCATGATTTAGAAGAGAGTTGCCCTTATAAATATGCTCCCCCATCTCCAAACAGAATATTTACTAACCTAACTATCTGTACATTTTCAAGTGTACTTTGTATCAGATGGGTTACAGAAGAAGTGGAGACAAGATGATCAAATGTTACCATATTCTGTCTTTATAAGGGTGTGGTATAAGGTAAGTTTTTTTCAATAGTTCTTCTAGGCATTTTCATATGAAAATTTTCTACAAATACCATTAAAATGAATTCCCAATTTTAAAAATAATGTCACCTAGAATAATTTGATAGATTTACATAAATCTGTTTCACGAATCTGTAAGTATGAATTATAGGATGTCAGCATATAATTTTGTTGAAAGTGCTTTTTCACTAATATAATTAAGTCTGCCGAGACTATTCATGTACAAGTCAAATAAAATGCAGAATGAATTCTATAAAAACCTGGTAGCTGAATCAACAATAAAAGGTGACTACACTGATTGATGTGTATCTATTATTTCATTTGGAGCTTTAGTGATGTTTCATGAAATAGAAAAAGGACAGTCAGGTGGCTCTGCCTCTAAAGCATACAGTGAGCAGACACAGCTGACTGTCTATGGTTCTCTCCTCTAACAGAGGACTCTTGCCCCTGTCATCTCCCAACTAAACACTCAGAAAACAGCCAGCAGACACACACCGCTATACCCAAGCATAGCACAGCTGTAAAACTGCCACCTTAACAAAAAGCTAACAGTTTAGGAAAACTAGTTTTCATTTCATTCAACGAGCGGGGATTGCTTTTAAAAGAAGCCCCCTTTTCCCTTATGGTGGCACCCTTTTCTCCCCCTCCTCCAGATGCACAATAAAGTTGCAATGTGTTGTACTTCTTCTGACGGACTTTCTGTTCCTGGGCACTTGGAGCATGTGTCTGTTCAGACAGGCTGTGCACTGCATGCAACTCTGGCACCCGAGCAACGAGCACCAGACTTGACAGAGAAGCTTACTCAGTCGCTCAGATCTGGTACACGACCAAATCTCCCAAGGCCCTGCACACCAGAGCGGGGCTGTCTTAGAGCACCACGTGCTAGTAGAGATGTCGTTCTCGCTAGTTCCAATTCTCTTCAAATTTTAATTCCAGATTCAGTCCATGTCTCCTGAGGCAGCATGCCAGGGTGCAGCAGGGCCTTCCACTAAGGCGCTCTGCTAACTGGGGTCAAATTAAGCTGGTCTTCCTTGCTGCCCCTAGTAAGATTAAACTGTGCAAGTGGAGGCCTGGTGAGACCCACTGATAGAGGCCTGCCTCTCCCTGAAAGCTTGAAGCACTTGCTTGTACCAGGTTCCCGTGGGGCATGGCCAGGGCTTCTCGCAAGGATGCAGAATTCAACCTGGATGCTCACATAACACAGAACACAGATGGCTTGCTCACAGACTCATCTTCTACCCAAATGCTAATAAAGCTAGCCCAAGACAGAAATGCCCTGACATTCAAGTATGATTTTCAGCACTTTGTGGATATGTTAAGACAATATACAAGGGTTGAGATTGCAACTTTTCTGCTGAAATCCATTGTTGATAGAGGACACAGGGTAAAATACTACCTAAGCAGCCCAATTCTAGAGGGAGCCACGAGTGTCCCCCGCACCAAGGCATTTTCAAGTTAATTTTAATGGCCATGCTTAGCCCTTGGTTATGCAACTGGTAGAGCTCTATTTTCTTGAAGTTCCAGTTCTGGTAATTATGAATCTGCTGGCAATGCAGTGTGACCTTGCTTAAGTTGGCGAAACTGTGGGTTCCTAATACATCACATTTTCAGACAACATTAAGAACTCCCACACAATTCAGTCTCAGGCTATCAAGAACAGCAACAGCATATTAAATTCTCTAAATTCTAACTGAGTTCTGCACTCTTGGACGAAAATGTTTTGCAGCCCAAACCAGCAAGATTCAGAAGTTACCTGAAAGCTAAAGTGCTTCTAAGTATGCAAAGGCATTCGACTGTGTGAACCCTAACAAATTACTGATAATAAGGCGTATACTGAGAATTCCAGAACACTTCACTGTGTTCATGTAGAACCTGTACCTAGTCGTCCAAGTAAGGGTAGTTACACAAACAGAGTATGGCAATGCTGCACGGTTCAAAATCAGAGAATGTGTGTAGTCAGACCTGTATCCTTTCGATATATTTATTCAATCTGGCTGAGTGTATATGAGCTGAGAAGATAAGCTATAAGAAGAACCAGTACCAGAGCTAGAGAAAGATTTTAACAATTTGCAATAGGCATATAGAAGAATCTTGGTTGCTCACAAGTAAAGAGGACTGGAAAACCTTGATCAAAGACAATAGCCTTCAGCATGCCTTGCACTTTGACCTGAAGAAAACATAACTCCTCAAACTGGACTGATAAGCAACATCATGATAAATGGGGGGAAAAAAGATTAAGAGTTGCCAAGGATTTCATTTTACTTAAATCTCCATCTACAATCAACAATCATGAAGCAATAGTCAAGAAATCCAACAATGAACTACACCGGGTTTATCTACCAGTAAAGACCTCTTCAAAGTAAGCAAATGCAAAGTTATCACTTTGAGGACTCTAGTACCCTTGACCAACCCATGGTATTTTCAATGCCTCACATATCTGCAAAATCTGGACAAGGAATAAGGAATAGCAAGAAAGAATTGATGCCGTTGAATTGGTGAATACTAAATATACTATTGACTTCCTCCAAAAAACAACAATCTGCTTTAGAAGAAGTACAGTCAGGATGCTGCTTAAATTTGAGGATGACTTCCAGGAGATCTTCCGGTGGGCCCAGTTCCTGGAGAAGGAAATCATGCTCAGGAAAGTGGAGGCTCAGTGAAAACGACAAAGATCCTCACAAAGATGGACAGTCACAGTGAAATCAACAAAGGATCCAAACAGAGCAATGACTGTGAGGATGGCACAGGGCTGGGCAGTATTTGGTTTTGTTCTTCACCCGGGCATTGCCAGAGAGTTGGAAGTAACATTTAGGTACCTAACAACAGCATGGTTGTTGTTGTTTCGTTGTTGTTGTTGTTGTTGTTGTTAGCAATGAATCTATGCCTCTGGAAGACACAACTTGGGGTTAATTCTGAGAGCAGTTTCTCCAGCTGGAAATCATATGAGTGAGCTACTGAAGCACCTCAATTACAACAAGGGGCTGTGCTCATGAATTACTGAGCGGGTGAGGTGCTCTCCGACAAGGTCAGCAGGCCTACCTTCCAACACAGAGGGAGCTCCAGCAGAAACCAAACCAAACTCACTGCCGTCGTGTCAATGCTCACTGCCAGGCCCTGTGGGCTTCTAAGACTGTCACTGTTTACAGGAGTAGAAAGCAGCAGCCTTCCTCCCTCGGAGCTGCTGGTGGCTTCAAACTGGGAACCCTCTGGATTACAGCCCAATGTGTAACACAGAGGTGACAGTTTAAACGAAGTCAGGTTATGACCAGGTGAGAAAGACACCTACAAAACAGGCTTTCTAGGTAAGGCCTAGCTCTGCTGCAACAGAATCATTTCTTTGATGACTATAATTAAGTCAACACAGATCCCTCCAGCCTCACAGGACCTTTTGTCAGTACTTTACCTCATGCCTACTGAAGAAGTGATGGAACTGGGTTCAAGAAGTCATCACTTGGAACGAGGGCAGAGAAAAAATATTTTTCAAATACTATGGTAAAGTGGGGAACCAGTTAACTACTGAAGTAGTAAAAAGGGCATCTGCTGCCTCTTTCACTACCAGCTGGTGTCAATCTTCTCTTAGCGTGACACACACGTGCGGGCAAAGAAACCAGAAAGCAGTCCATCAAGCAGTAGTACAGCTTCTTACTGTGTTTTTCTTCCTCTGCAAAAGATCTTTTTGCTGTTGTTCAGACAAGGAAAAAATTAAAAGGCCGAAAGCACTGTAATTAGCTCAGTACTGTTTTTAAAAGTGTGTCAGTCTTCTTTTCAAACCACTATGGAGCATTCTCCGCTTTGTAGCTAAGAGTGAGAAACATTAGTTAAGACTATGCACAAATCCCACCAGGTCCATATTATTAAGAATTGTTACAAATTTCTCTTCAAGACACAATGGATTTTTCCTTAAAACGCTCTTTTTCATTAAGCAATTTAAGATCCACCAGCAGTCTGAGCACTTTACAAGTTTGACAAAGACCATTCTTTACCCCATAAACATCTGTGTCCTAACTGCCTGGAAACTCATGGTACAGTGTTACCTATGAAAGGCTACCTTGCAACATGGCTTTATGTAGTAGGTATTCATATTAACTTCTCCACAACAAAGATCCCAGTAGGTGCTAAACTAAAACAGCTGGCTACCAAGCATCAATAAGTGGAGCAAGAATGACCTTTTCAAACTCAGTCTCCACAGTACAACCCTCATTTCCTTTGGCCAAAGTACTTCGATGAAGGAAAAGTCCTAGATATCCAAAGTTGATAACTTTCCAATCAGCATAGTCTTAATTTCCCAAAACACCTGCATCTTTCTTGTTGTCATATAATGAAATCACCAGAACATCACAATTCTATCTGAACTCATTTGCTTTGGATTTCTGTATGCCCCCCCCCCTTATCTGTTTTTAACTTCTGTCCCTTATTCTGTGGGTGTGATTTTGATGTAAGTAAGGTTTTCTTTTTAGCTATTATTAATGAGGTGACATCAGTGTAGAGTGGATCCAAAACTCAGTTATAAAAAGAGCAGAATAGACAGAGATGCGTGTGAGGGCAAGTCCCTAAGTACTGGTCTAAAAATCAACTAAACCTTTATTGAACAAAAACATCAACATGTGACACCAGTCTTTCTCCACACAGTTCCATCCGGGTCCAGACACTTCTGAGGGTGGTATTTCTTTCTATCACTCTTCCCTTTCCTAGAAACTCTGCATGCTTCAATTTAAACCACATCATGATGGCAGTTTTGGCCTCATGAAGGAATTCAAATCATGTTCCTTTTCAATGTTCTTTGAGTTTGCTGAACAAAAAGAGGTCTGCAGGAGCAAACATTCAGGGCTGTACAGTGGAAGGGGTAAGGTTTCCCATGGGAATTCTCCTAAAACAGCCTTTGCTATCCTTGCAGAATGAATAAATGCATTGTTGTAATGGAGAGGGGGAAAATATCATTCCCCAGTACAACTTCCCTAGCCTTTTTATCACTAAAAAGTGTTTTCCATTTTTAAAAACCTCTTCATAATAAGCTGTCAAGATTATTCAATGTCCTTCAAGAAAATCAATCAAGATTATCCCTTAGGAATCCAAAAACAGTCACCATAACCTTCAGAGGTGACCTCTCAAAGGCTTTAAGTCCAATTCACTCAGCAGACCCACTTGGAAACCATTGTTTGGGTTGAACTTTTTTGGAAGGCACCTTAAGAAAATGAAGACAAGTGTAAGGACAGGACTCGTCTGCAGCCATTCATGATTGAAAAGATATGCTTAAACATGCTTTGATTGGAATAAGCCTGATTATGTAGGAAGTGGCACCTAAGTAGCAATATTTTCTTAAGCCTCATATACAGAGGGAAGAGAGATACCAAAGGAACACACAGAACTGTTGCAAGACACTAAAAAGTAAGAGTGGGGCTCACAGAAGAGATCAACCCCATCAGGACCCTTCCTTATTTGGACTATTATCCTTTAGAACTGTTAAAAAAATTCACTTCCGTTCTTGAAAACTACCCCCTTGTGGTCTTTCTGTGATGGAAGCAATAGGTTAAGATTCCATCCTAGAAATAATCTATTTAGAAAAGGAAAAACTGAAGAAGAAAACTGAAGAAGGCCAGGCACAACAGCAAAACCAACTGAATCCTAGCAGGGTGATAATATACAAGTCCTACAAGAGTGGGAAGCATCTATAGGAGGGGGGACCCTGGTCTCTGATCCCATAAAGAATGATGGGTATGAAATCTCTCAGGGGGAAATGTGGTACAGCATGGTAAGGATGGTAGAGATTTGGACTGAGCAAGCATAGAATCTATGCAGACTTGAAGCTACATTTCCCAGAAACTTTTGCTACCCCTAGTGGAGTGGTTCTCAACCTTGGTAATGCCTTGACCCTTTAATACAGGTTCCTCATGTGGTAGTGACCCCCAATCAAAATTATTTTCGTTGCTACTTCATAACTGTAATCTCACTATTGTTATGAATTGGGTGACCCCTGTGAAAGGATCATTTGACCACAAAGGAGTCACAACTCACAGGTTAAAAACCAACCGCTGCTCTAGTGGACCATCTTCTTTAATGCAAATATTTATAAGTGTGTTTTTACCTGGGCAGGCGGAGAGAAGCACCAGGGTGAGGCATGCAGGCTGGTGGAGTAATTTCTCTCGTGGCGTAACTGGTGGGTTTGAACCACCAACCTTGTGGTTAGCAGTCCATTGCTTATCCTACAGCACCACATCATATCTTGAATCTAGAAAACCCTACATAATACCCCAAAGAATTTTTAGACCTTATGAACATAGATTTGATTCAAGAGGGTGATATATTCTAGAAATAAATAATGTTGATAATATCATAATGTCATGAACACCAAGAAGTTGTTCTTTTTTAAGGTGGTTTATTTTATGGTAAATGAATAATGTTGCATTAAAAACAAGGTACCTTTCTCCCTGAAGACAGCAGCTGAATGACAAATCCCAAATGTGTCACTCAGCTATCATCTACAGGTGATATGTATTATCAGTCATGGGCTTAGAAGAAACACCATTAATCCAAGACGGTTCAGATACAAAAGCGTTATAAAGAGAGACCACATATATAGGAGTGGGGAAAAGTAGAGGGCAAAAGCACAGATTAGCAACACTCAAGTCCTGTTGGAGCAAGAGTGGAAAGGGTATTTTTAAAAACTCTGAGGAAGTATAACCACAGACAGGCAGACTTACTGGCAGATGTGGCATCCCAACATGGCAGGCAGGAGAGGAAAAACACTGAAACTCTTCTCTTGCTGGTGACTGTCTTAGTCTTGCAACCAGGAGCTTTGAGAACATTGGGCATGAGATACAGGGAGGGTTTGATACTGAGACATAAACAAGATCCTCAGAAGGTTAATCAAGCACCGCAAATGTAGAATAAAAACTAAAGACAGCTATGCTTACTTTGGGTATAGAAAGATAAGAAAAACTTAAGAGACTCTAAAACTTGATTAAAGACTCTAAAACTTGCTCTTAATCAAAGAGTAGCTAAACCAAAAGGAAGAAATGAAAGAGTAGCGGAGCCTGCATAGAAGATTTTAAAGGGTGGCTGGAGAAGACAAACTATTATCAAAAAATGTGTGATGGCCTGGCATAGAAAACACACATGGAAGTGCATGCTGGCCATTCCTAACCTCAAAGTCCATTCAAGCCTGGACTTGTATTATTTAAGTATTCCATAAGCAAAATATTTAACATTTGTATGTTAAACAGAAAAATAAATAAAAAGATGCAATATACAGTTATCTGTATCAGAAAGAAATTGTCATGGTCCAGTCATTTCATATGTCAAGAATCAATGGTACTGAAGGCTTTGGCAAAAAAATAACTATCTGTAGGAAATGATAGAAGTCTGACTGAGAAGCTTCAACAAATGAATGCCATGCTAGAAGGGCTCACTTTTTGACAACAAGAACTTGGGAAGACAGCTTACATGATCAAATGACTGTACCTACTCCCAAGAAAAGTGACTCAGCACAATATGGGAATCAGCAATTAACGATGGGAACCATCGTTAATGTCACATGCGAGTAAGATTTCACAGGAGATAACTCAAGTGAATTTTCAGAAATTTAAGCTACATCAAATGAGAGCGTGAAATGAAGGTATGAGTGCTGACATGAAATGGGATCTCAAATGAAAGCAGAGTACGAGAGATGGTTACTTGTGTTATAGCAACCATAAAAAGGCATTTTATTGTATAGATATTAAATTATGGATAAAACTCAAAACTCACTGAAAGAGTCCCTGCCAACTTGCAAAAAAAAAAAAAATCAGACCATTTAATTGTGCAGATACAGAGTCAACTAGCAGAGAACAAGAAAATACTGCCTGGTTTAAAATCCAGAAATATATACATCATGGTAGTACCTTTTCATCATATTTTATGTATTCGAGTATAAACTGACCCAAATATCAGCCGAAGCACCTAATTTTACCACAAAAGCTGCATGGAAAATGTGCTGAAAAACTCGGCTTATACATGAGTATAAATGATACTTATTTTATCTGTATGGAGAGCAAATAATATAAAAAAACTGAACAAATATGGACAATAAAGCAGCATCAGAACTGGTAATTCATTAACAACCTGTGTTATGCAGATGGCACAACTGGTGATTGACAAATATGCAGAGGTCCTGAAGCACTTACTGATGACAATCAAAACTAGTCTTCAATGTGGGCTGCACATCAACATAAAAAACCCTTAAAACCAAACTCACATCACTGAGCTGAAGCCGAATTGGAGGGATGCAAAGTAATAGTAAAATTGTCCCTGTGGGTTTACTAGACTGTGAACCTTAACAGGAGTCTCATCTCTCTCAGAGCAGCTCGTAGGTTCCAACTGCTGACTTTGTTGAACAAACCAATGTGTTGTCCACTACACCACCAGGATGGTCACTGCAACATAGATAAAACTAAAAGTGACACTATGATAAAGAAGATTGATGCTGTCAAGGACCTAATTTTACCTAATTTTACCTGGATACATCCATGGAATCAGCAGTCAAAAAACAAATCAAAGAACAGACTTCATTGGACAAATCTGCTGGAAAAGAGCTCTTGAGAAGTATCAAAGAGCAAAGAGGTCACATGGGGGACAAAGGTGCACCTGACCCGGACCAGAGTATTTTCACTCACTTAAGATATATGAGAAAGCTAGACAATGAGTTTTGAAGCCTGAGAACTATTGATGCTCTTAAAGTATAGTGTTATCCACGAACACCGAGTGTGCCATCAACTGCCAAAATATAAGGATATTTGTCTTAAAGGAAACATAGCCAGGATGGTCCTTAGAAGTGAGATGAGGTCTTTGTTGCACATACTTTGGACACTATTAGCAGGAACAAGTGCCTGGAGAAGAACCTTCATATTTTGTAAAGTACAGGATCAATGACTAAGTGATAGATCCTCAACAAATGGCAGCCTCGAAGCAGCTAAAGTAATGAGCTCAAACACAACAATAATTCTGAGGATGACATCGGACACCCAGCATTTTGTCCCACTGTACATGGGGACGCTGAGAGTCGGAACTGACTTGAGAGCAACTGGTAACGATTACAACAACAACAAAGAGGTGGGGGTGTCCCCAAACACCTAGAAGTAAAACCCATGGTTTTTGCTTCAAGTCAGGATAATCATTGTTAGCAAAGCTATAAAATGTGTACTGAGATGCCTCCCCCACTTTTTGGAAGTCATGCTGCTATTATATGCTATTTTAAGAGTACATAACTCCGCAAGTGGGCAGAAAATATTTATAAACCTCCCTTTGTCATTTTGTGTTGACTTTATACACAAATGTAAATCTCACATATAATATGTTACCAAGTCCAAAAAGTTTCGATGAAGTAAAATAAAAGCTTGCATCACTTTACCTGTGTATCACCGATAAAAGTGTCCACCGGATCTGTGTGTAGACTCCCACCTGGGAACAGCGCTCCAATTTAGAACATTTCATTTCACAAAGAAAGTGCAGAACTAAGTGAGTGGTATTTTTAGCAAGGACAAAGGAAGTAAAATTCCAAAGGACATCCATTGTCCCCAATCAACATAAAGATGGAGATATAAATAACATGTGATTTTCCTTCTCTTTCCACAGAACGTTTTGCTTCGTTTATACTTAATGAAGAAAGGAGTCACATTTTCAAAAAGGGTATAGAGAACTTTTCTCCTTAACTGTAAATTTAAAATAGTCACACCAAAGCACAGATTTTTATACTGCGGAGAAATCCCCAAACAGAGCAACTGTGTTTGGGTAGGTTAGTGTGTAAATGCTGACTATAAAGGAAACCTATTTAAATACTGCAGACACAGCTTCAAGGACCTAAAGGAAGCTTTCTCCGAAGACCCAAAGGGGAAAGAACCCCCAGGGAACACACACTGCAGAGGAGGAAGCAGAGCTGTGCCGGAAGAAAGTTGGAAGGCTGTAGGGTCAGGTGAGAACCATGGCTACAAATTAAGTTGAAGAGGTGTTCTGACAGAAATAAATATCTATTTTGCTTTTAATAAGGGACAGCATATGTTACAGTAAAGCACAAAGAGAAGACAAGGCAACTGACCTGCCAATTAACAGAATGCTTTTAAAGAGAAAATATAAAATGTCTACCTCCTAGGGTGACTACATTCAAATCACACACAAGCAAGCATTTCCTCCAAAATTCACCTCATTGAAAGGACTGACTATGGTAATCTTCCAAATATAAAAATTCACAAAGACACTTACTTTGATGAAGCAAATGCTTCAAAGATTCTGCCCAGACAATGACACATTAGAGCTCAAATGTAACTTGCCACAGTCTGCCCTGGGGTCAGCACCATCATGGAACTGGAGAGGCACAGAGTTTGTCTTCCACCACGGATTACAAAGTATTATAAAATGGAAATACATTTTGTATTCAGCAACTTAGTACAGACGACCAACTGATGTTTTTCCAAATACAAAAATAATTTTAACTTATTACCACTTAATATTTCATAATCTCAAGCACCCATGAATTCACAGTGAAATCAAAGAGCCAGATCCGTTAGTGTCACGTGGATGCTAAGT
Source organism: Nesogale talazaci (assembly GCA_004026705.1). NCBI lineage: Eukaryota > Metazoa > Chordata > Mammalia > Afrosoricida > Tenrecidae > Nesogale > Nesogale talazaci. The sequence continues at coordinate 15,783 of PVJH01009002.1, forward strand.
GTTCGGCTGCTAATCAGAAGGTCAGCAGTTGACAGCCACCAGCACAGAAGGAAGATGAAGCACTCTACCTCCATAACAGAGAGTTACAGCCTTGGAAAGGGACCCTAGGAGGGCTTTCCAGTCTGTCCTATATGGTGGTTATGACGGATCTACAGCTGGAGGAAAAGAATTTTCATCAAAAAGAGTATCTCTGTGTTCATTCATCTTTAAAATGTTCGATTTGACTCTTTCTCACTTTGCTATCAGTGAAAGTGAGTCGTCACTTCGCATATCTGAGCTCACTGTTGAGAAAGCACTGTTTTTATAGCACCACAGATTAAATATTATTTGAGGATAACCTGGTGTGAAAATGATATTCTACAGACAAAATTTCTCAGCTCTTTTTTTGAGTTTTACATGGGAGATGGAGCACTTAGATGGTAATGGAACTTTTCCACAAACTTTTTGAAGCCTTCATGTGCTCTTTCCCACCCCCCCCATGATACTGCATCTGACTTATCATCTGATCTCTCATCTTGGGACCTGTGCCAGCAGCCTGCTTACTAACCTGGAAGTTTTAGGATCTGCTAGCTGCCATAGTCCCACAGCTGGCAGCAGCCTGAGACTGAGTTTATCATTCACAACAACTTGATCCCTGAGCCACAGACTTAAGTATGGCCCAGCTTTACAAGTGCAAGGCCCGTTTCCTTGGAAGCAATCTATCACTTGCTCAAGTGAGTACATGCTCTCCCTCTCTACCTGTGTACACCCATGTTTGTATATGCACACTCTCCAATTGCGGTACTCCTCTCAAGAACACAGCCTAAGACATATGGCCACTTGACTTAAATTTTTTTCTCAGTCATATTTTTCTGAATGAATTATCTATTGCTGTCTACCTGTCTTTGCAATAGATACCTCATTCAGAGAAATCTTATCTTTACCACAAAGTGTTTTCTAAGGCAAAGGAGGTTACACGTTGAAGGCCACCTGTCACCTTAATCTTATGTCCTTGAGACCTACACCTGCTAAATGGTCTATCTCATCTGTGAAACAAGAAAGGCTACCAGTGTTGCTTTGCTAGCTTTTGCCTCTGAAGACAGATTGGTGAAGAGAAAACTGAATTCACTAGCGTGATGGACGGAAATGTCTCTCTCAAAAAATACCTAGCTCCTGTATTTGTGGATGCCATATCCCACTCGGGAAAGGGGGTTTTCTGTTAGTTTAATGAGGTCACATAAATGGAGAATGTGTCTTATTCAGTTGCTTATACCAACTGCTTTTGAGATATAAAAAGAGTGGATCAGGCAAAGCCACACAAATGGGAGGAGATGGATGATATGCCATGTGAAGATCAACAAGGAACCTACAAACAGTGGCTGAAATAAGACAATTTCTCCCACTTTCAAAGACAGGAATTAATCCAATAGGTCTTATTTCAAAGCAACCCTAATGCCTCAGGTTAAATAGCTAGAAATAAAAATCAAGAGTTAAGATCACAGTGGTAGCCATGAAGAGATACCAACTTTTATCAAAATGATGACTTTCGAAATCAAATTTTCAGTCTGCCCATTAAGACATAATCACTTCCCAATCTTGGTTCCCACCTACCCCAAACCTCTGATCCCTTTCATAACAAAGTTGATTTGTTCTTGCATTTCTATTTTCTCAGTTATTTTCCTTTAGGGCTAAAAGAAGTGAAGCCTGTTTCCTAGAGTAACACAAAAATCAAATGACCAAGATCTAAACTAGTTTAGATAGTTCCCAAAGGAATTTCTGAGTGTACAATCTATAACCTAATTGAAATTGTCATTGAAAGATTTTCTTTATGGTCTTGTAAAACCTGGTGATACCTGGGCCAGGTCAGACCCTCTCCAAGTCCTACACCGATGTTTTTCCTTGCCATTGTTTGAATGCCACCCCATTCTGAACCTTTAAACTCACAAAAATATCTTAATGCATTACAAAGAACAGAAAATTAACTGGATTTTTTAAATAATTAAAGTTATGGTTCCTGCACCAGTGACTCTTGTTATCTGTTCAGAAAAATAAAGGCTGTACCAAAAACTGATACTGGCAAATTTATACTTCCCTGCTTCATGTAAACAAAGAGTACCCAAGGTATAGTGGGCTTTAAGTTGAGTTCCTAACCACGATTTGAACCCATCAGGAGGCCCTAAGATGAGGCTGTCTGTCTACTCCTGGAAAAGGTTTACTGTCTCAGAAACCCAAACAGGCAGTTCTACTCTGTCCTACAGGGTCACTATACATTACAAACAACTGCAAGGTGTGAGTTTGGTTTGATTCTTTGCTTCCTGAGGCACAGATCAGTAATGCCTCTAAGTAAGAGGTTCTCAGCCTGTGGGTTTCAACACCTTTGGGGGTTGAATGACCCTTTCACAGGGGTCACCCAATTCATAGCAGTAGCCAAACTACAGTAATGAAGTAGCAATGAAGATAATTTTACTGTTGGGGTGTCACCCCAACATGAAGAACTGTATAAAAGGGTCACAGCATTAGGAAGGTTGAGAACCACTGCTCTAATCACATGTATGTCCTTGTGTGCTTGAACACCCAAGGGTTTTTCATTCAAGGAGTACACAGGAAGAAGAAATATACAACAACCATTTATAGGAAAATCAGTTTTTACTAGTGTGTGTGTGTTTGTGTGTGTATCAATAGTGCTGTGGGCGCAATAGGAGTCACCAAACCTTACTGGCCTCTGAAGAGTAAAAGCTCAAGGTGAAGCACTTGGGAAGACCTGCTGCCTGTTCACAAAGAAAGCCACTTGGTCCTATCAGTGTTCTTCAGATTCTTCCCACTCCCGATCACTCAGTAAGAAAGCAGTGACCAGACAATGCAATCATATAATGGGGAAAAGTCACAAGAGGTTACCTGAGAAGAAACTATAACACTATCCTTCTGCTACATTTTTTTTTTAAGGCATCACTGCCCTCTGGTAGGAGTGGGAGGCCCAACCTTGCTGCTGCTGGATCTGAACCGCCAAGCCAGTCAGCTGCAGTCCCACACTCAACCACTACGCTACTGGGGCTCAGCCCCTGCTGCTACATTTTTGCATGATTAAATCAGAATTGTTTCCCTTTAACACAGAATGAGAGACAAATATGAGTGAACTATTTGAAAGACTTTTTAAAAAAGAAATGTTTTTGCTTTCCTGTGTGTGGCAGTTACACAATCTCCTGTCAACTTGTAAAGGGGTGGAGTCTAGTCTGTCAATCAAGTCACAGCACGATTACTTCACTTGGAGATAAAATAGTTCATTTGAGGTCAGACAGACTCTGCTTGTCTTCCTACTAAGAAGCCGCATAGAGGTCCCTGATAGAACCAGAGCCCTGGAGTTGGAGAAGCCACATGGAGGACTACAGCAGTGCTGAGATGCTTCCACCTCAACTACATCCACAAGACTTTCCACCGACTGGCCTGTGAGCTTCCTGCATTTGGCATCATTCCATGTGATGTGTGAGTCTGACGAGGAAATCATAGACTGATATCAGATATATGGGCTAATATCCCTTATGGACTTGATCTGGACTGGACTGGGATGCTTTCTTAATATACAACTACTCTGATGTAAAGTTCTCTTTACACACGAGTATCTCTGGATTGGTTTTTCAAGTCTACCCAGACTATACAGACACACACACACACACACAAAGCCTTGTAACACAATCTCCTTCGTTAGTAGCTTAGTTTTTCCTGGGTAGCACGCTGAGTGAAAACACTACTAATTGAAAGGCCCAAAGCCACTCAGGCAACACAGAAGAAAGGTCTGGTGATTTGCCTCTGAAAGGTCACAGACATAAACACCTTTTGGAGCCCCAGTCTATCCCACACAACTTTCAACTGGAAAGCTACTCATTATGTCATTTTTCTCCACTCCCATCCCCCCAACCTAAGGAACTCTGGTGGTGTGGTGGATTATGCATTGAGCTACTAAACAGCAAGATCCACAATTTAAAAAGCACCTGCCCCATTGGCAAAATGAGGTTATCTAACCCCATAGAGTTACAGCCTCAGAAACTCACAGGGGCAGTTCTGTCCTGCCTTACAGGGTCGTTGTGAGTTGGGATGGTCTTAAGGACAGTGCGTTTGGTTGGTTTTACTTTGGGGGTTTGCTTGTTTTGTGGTTTCTTTTAAGCCTCAGAGGAAGTAAGATGTCTGCTTGTGCAGACAACAGAAGGTTGGCAGGACACCATTAAAGTTGACAAATATAACTGGGTTAGAATACAGAACAAGCTGTTGCCCTCAGACATAGGACAAAATGGCCAGAATGCTAACCTTGGAGGGCTGCTTACAAAGGAGAGCACTCTATAAAGCATGTAGTTAGAAAAGGTGGGAGCTTTCTACTCCCTAAACCCACATGGGCAGTTCTACTCTATTCTATAGGCAGTATCGACGATGGTGATTTTAGTTGGCTTTGTTCTTAAAATCCTGCAATGTATTTGAAAATCCCTAACTTCCACCATTATGGATGCTTTAGGCACTCTACTTGAACAAGCATGACATTCTAAAGGCCTCAAAGTTCAGATCAGAATGAATGAAGAATACTCGAGTGAAATGTGAGCAGACTAGGAACCTAGCATGCTCTGTACCAAGCAAGGGCTCAATCTTCTGGTGATTCAGTTAACTTCCAACTAGAAGACTACCTGGCCGACAGCTCCAGCACTGACTCACAAAAGTAACCACAAGGTGATGCTCAAGAGCCTAGAGCTTTGACAGCCTATGGGAAAAGTTCAAAGGATGGGTTTCCAAGCATTTACAATAGTTTCTCTCTTCTAGGTAAAACAAAGGCCAAAGGAAAATTAATTTCATTATTTAGAAATGTGAGCTCCACATTTTTCATTAGTTTTAGATTTTGAGCACTACAAATGGCCTACCTAATAATCAAAATCATTCCTGGTGGTGCTGTGTATTAAACATTAGACTACTGATTGCAAGGTCAGCAATTCCAAACCACCAGTTGCTCCCAAGGAGAAAAAAAATGAGGCTATCTGCTTAAACAAAAATCTACAGTCTCAGGAACTCTATACAGGACCACTATGAGTCTGCACTGACTAAATGACAGCGGATGTTTTGGAGTAAGTAGATCCAAATTCACTGGAAGAGGTAAACAGATTTAGAGACCAGGGTCCATACTGAAGCCAGGTTCCAAGTAGCAAAAAAGAGTAAACACAATCACCATCCTCTCAGAGTCAGAACTCACAAGTGGGGTCAGTCATCATCATCATCATCATCTTTCTTCACTTTTTAAAAAACCTAGATGTCCTGGGAGAAGATGTGTAAATGATTCTAAAGTGATTCTACACAGGTCTCTTGATTGTACTAAGGCAAGCACCTACCCGCCCCACTGATTTCTGCAATTACCTTTTCACCAACTCTACACTGGGAAAGACAATTCTCCAAAGTGGAATGATCCTATAAAAAAGAAAACAAAAAAGTGATATAATTTTCTCTTGGATTCATTAGTATTTTGGAATATCTCTCCATTTATCAAGAAGTTTCTCTTCCCACATCTATTCAAATAAAAACTGTATCAAATCTTGATCATCAAATGGAACTATCAACAATATTAGGAAGTCAAGCTATCTTTGCATACATGAAGAAATGCTTCATAACCTCACTCCAAAGCTAAGTTATAAGTTCACAAGATGCTGTATTCCTCCCTCCAGAGTATGATTCTTTCCCTTCACCCCTACACCTCACACTAACAATGAGAGACCAATACAAAAAGCTACATAATCAGTAAGTCTTTCATGACTCAGGTTCTCTTCCACAGTAAGCAACCTGGAATCGGGCATCCACCCTTGGCTGACATTCTTCAACATGGCCAAGAAACACAAAGGTTTCCTCGGTTGTCTTCACTGCTATGACCTCACAAGACCCTATAAGAAACCTGTGGAAGATCCCATAAAGATGGAAGCAAAGGGAACAGGGTCAAGAAAAATCTACCTGTTTTTAATTAAGATATTCTCCATGAATATATTGCTTAATTATTTTTAAACTGCACCTTCCAACCTAAGTGAAGATTTCTGCTCCTCTAAGTCCCAACACATGGAATCGCTCTTCAGTTGCCAATAGTCAACATCTGAAAATAAATTCAGTCAGTAAGTGTAGACTTATGTTCCTACAGCCAGAAGGGTTTTGCCAATGCCAGGAGAGAAGGTAGGAGACCAAGAGGGAAGACCTAAATTTTTTTAAAAGAGAAAGATTGTTCTACTCAATTAACAGATTTTCTGAAATCTTTAGAGACAGGAAAGCGCCACAGACAACTTGCCTCTAAATTCGACATATATCAGCTCTGACCTCCCAAAGCTGTTTGAAAAAGATACTTAAGTCTGCTTTTACTCCAAGAATTGTTCCTGTGGTCTGAAAATAACTGGTTCTGCCTTGGGATTTGGTTTGGTTTGGTTTGGTGACTTTCAGTGGGGTTTCTTTTGAAGGTGGGGAAGCTGGATGTGAGGGGAGGAATAACTAAATTTTAAGAAAGTTAATTTCCTTCATCCTTCTTTGGCTCCTTCTTTGGAAAACTGGATTTCAGCCAAGATTCCCATCAGATTCGCAGCAGAGTCAAGAGTCAAGTGATGTAAAGAGGAGACAATTAGTGTTTACTCGGGCCCAGGAAACTCTCACAGAGGTTTATTTCCTGGTTATGGGAACCCCCAGGAAGAAAAGGTGAGAGGAAAGCATTGAGGCATAGAAGCTCATGACCCCCACTGCTTCAGCCATGGTTGTGTGCCTCTCTGCCCCCTTCTCAAGTAGTCGACCACTGGATGCTCAGTAGTTAAGAGTTCGGAGGCAACTTTCGAAATATACATACAAGTTTGGCCAAAAAACTACAGAGGGGAGAGTCAACAATCTGATAAAACACTTCTAAAAGTTACATTTAAAACACCTTTGTGAGTGCTTTAGCCCTTATAAAACTCTTCAGCACACTGGCAAGGGAGGTAATGAGGTGAATGGATCAAGCTAGAGTTAATAAGCCACAAGAGCCAATACTAAAGCCTAAGAAAGGTTTATTTTGTGTACCACATTACATGTTCCTAAAGCCAGGTGAGTCATCTTAATCAAGAACACAAGCAAAAAGGCACCAGGAGGCATGGGATGTTGGGATCCACTGCCAATACACCTATGCTCCCATCTTACAAATCAAGGTGACTGACACATGGTTTCTGATAGCTTGTACTCAACACAGTACTGCAAATGTCAGTTATTTTCCAAGGAGATTTTTTTTTTTAAGCTCAGGTTAATGCCCAAATGAAGGTAGCTGGTAAAGTAGCTAAGATATCACTTAGCTAATATATAATTTACCAAAAGTCTTTGTACTTCTATCATAGTACTAACAACTGGAAATCAATATTAGAATGTGATCTCCACAAAAGCAGAGATTTTTATCTGTTTGGGCTCACTAAAATTTCCAAAGTGACAAACACAGTGTCTAACGATTAACCAAATGACTACTTCTTAAAGTTAACCTTCTACTCTGTCCAAGCATATTTAGGTGGTCAGAGTTTGCATCTATTATTCTCTAATTATCCTGCCTTGCAGGAATTCTCAAAGTATTCATTGTGAGGTGGTTTAAGATGAGCTCACAATACAAGACAATGTTTAAACACTTGAGCACAACCCCAAGTCATTATCTTGCAATGCCAGCTTGCATTAACTTGCTTGCTTGCTATGGAGCCACCATACTCAAGGTCACCAGATGAATGGATTGCTAAATGGCTGCAATGATGGGCTCGCACACATAAACAATTGTGAGGATGATACAGAAATGGGCAGTGTGTCCTTTAGTTGCTCCCAGGGTTGCTGAGTCAAAACAGTACAGAAAGCAACAGTTGCAAATGCTGAACTTGAACTTTTACATGGGTACACATGAAATGTGTATATTTGTATCACTTGTCGGTCAGCTAGGAAGAATAACACTATAGATAAAATCAGAAGGCTAAATCCACATAAATCTAAGATGACTATCTCAAACATCTATTTCTCCATGGATGAACTGCACAGTGGTTTGGCAAAATGGTGTTATTTTGCCTGCCAACAAAATTCACTTTAGGCATATTTGATTCAGTGTTTATAGCCAGGCAATCATCTTTCAAAGTAAGATAAAATAACTGATCCATGAGAGCAACAGAAATCTTTACAATCGCAAAAACAGGGCAAGAAGTTTTTGCCTAAAGAGCCAATTGCTGCTCTCTCAAACAAGAAAATAACATGTAAATCAGTCTATCCCATAAATAGGGAAGTATCAAGTATGGTCTATTTCTTCATTTGTGAAAGTCATTTGATTTTTTGACTGCTGCTTAAAATGGGTGTTGATTAGAAATCCAAGTAAAATAAAATCCTTCACTTCGATCTTTCCATCATTTATCATGATATTGTTCACTGGTTTAGTTGTAAGTAATTTTCTTTTTGTTAGACTAAGATATAATCCACACTTTGATCTTGATCAGAAATTACTTCAAGTTCTCTTTGTTTTCAACACAAGATTCTAACATTCATGTACCTCAGGTTGTTAATATGCCTTTGTTCTATCAGGATGCTGCATTTTTCTTCAGAGGGCTGCTTTTCAGATTATTTGCTCAGTGTGTTACATTGGGCTGTTTAGAGAAACAAAATCAGAGACACATCTATGTAGAGGGAAGAGCTTTATATCAAGAAGGCACCCCTTGCCAACTGGCTCTCAGAGCCACCTCTGAGGACAAGTGGTGTCCCCGTCGGCTGGAAGGTGAAGGAGCAGAAAGGGGGTAAGTTCCCAGTTTCTCCCTTAAAGAAGGCCACACCCCCAAGGTGGCATCCTTACACTGTGACTTGAAGGGCAAATTAGATTCCACCCTTCTCCACTTTCATACATATTCAAGTTGGCAGAGTCTAAGTGCCACAATCAGCATACAAATGATTAAATGCAGTGAGAGCATACACTGTTGATGCGCACTTTTCTTCATTTTAAACCGCATACTATCCCCCTTGTCCTGCTGCCTCTTGGTATATGTAAAGATAAGTATCTTACTGGAATTCTCTACTTGCAGTCAAACTTCATCTGATCTTTGTGGTGATAGGGGATTGCACATCCTCTTCTGAATCTGGCTTAAATCTCTTCCTGCTGTTTGTGGTTGTTCTGCTGCAATGGTTTTGGAATTATCTTGAGCAAAATTCAACTTGCATGCGATGTTATATTTTCAATAATGTCTGCATTCTGTAAGATCACACCTTTTTTTGGAATGGGCACAATGTCTTCCACTCTGTTGACTCCCAAATTTCTTAGCATGGATCAGTCAGTGTATGATTCCAGCATTGCACTCACTTATTAAAGCATTTCAACTGGGACTCCCATCAATTCCTAGTTTTGTTTTGTTGTACCCTAGACTTTTTCAGTACCACTGGTTCTCAATCCTATTCTAACCTATTGAAATAGGTGATCAATTATTGATCAACTATTTCAGGTACAGTGGCTCTGTATATTCCTTCCAGCTACATACAGTTGGCAAATTTATCCTACTTTTGGAACTTGGCCATTACATATATTATGCTAGTTAACTCGTGAACTGTGCATTCATCAGTGTGCTAGGTGCCCACTACTGAAATTAAAGCTTAAACTGGTACTAACATAAAATCCCACGCGTTTATACCAAAAATAATTCCAAAAGCAAACTACAGAGATGGGTTTTTTTTATGGCTTTAGGTTTCCTTTATGAACTCTATAAGCTTTGTGTATTTTATTTTCCTTCATTTCTACATGAATTGAGGATTCAACTCCTCCCACTAGAATAGCTTCTTAATCTTTAATCTTAGTTTTTGTTACTTTTTTGGGGGTGGGGGGAAATCCAACTGAATATATATATATGGACTATCTGAGTTGTGCACATAGTTAATATGGGCCAACTGCTAACTGAATAGTTGGAAATGTGATTGCACACAAAAGTGCTTGAGGAAAAAAGACCTGGCAATAGATCTACTTCCAAAAAGTCACAGAAAATCTTTTGGAGCACAGTTCTACCCCAATGTACAGTGAGACAGAGGAGACTGAAGCAGATCTGCTGCAAAGGACCTCTTGAAAGTATTAAATCACAAAGGTGTCAGCTCTGAGGATTAAGATGCATCTTATCCAAAACATGGTATTTTTAATTATGTCATATGTATGCAACAACTAGACAATGATCACCAAATATGAAGAAATAAGAAGAGATGCATTAATTACGGGAGGGTAAATATGAGTTGGAAACAACTTGATGGCAGTGAGTGAGTAGGTGTGCTGACAAAAAATAATGAACTGCCAGAAGAAATAGATAGGAAAAACCACAAAAGAACTTCAAAAGAGTTCAAGGAAAAATTAAACTGAATGATAATGGGATATTCCGTACATTTCTTGACCCTATCCTTTGCAGAATGCTCATTGGAAGGTGAAGAGAAATCATCTCATGTACTTTGATCTGGAGAAACGAGTCCCTGTAGAAGGACATCATGGTGGGTGAAGTAGAGGATCAGCAAAAAAGGACGGAAGGTAGTGATGATTATGAGGATGGTGCAGGACCATGCAGCTTTTCATTCAGTTGTACAAAGAGTTGGTATGGACAGGAACTAAGCTAACAACACCTAACAGGCACCACCACCACCAACAACCTACTATCATTAAGTCAATCTATTCTAAGTCACAGCATCATGTATAAGACAAAGTAGAGCTGTCTTACAGGCTTCAGAACCTATAGGTCAGCAGCTCAGAGCTTTTAACCACTGTCTCAGAGTTCCTTCACAACAACAACATTTATGTCTAAATTAACAAACAAGACTCTGCTAATTAGCATAATAAGTGCCAAAATGTTTTCCCCTTGAGCAAATTATTTGTTAATTAATATAAATAAGTGTCAGAATTGGGGTCTCATTGTTAAAATGAAAAGTATTCAAGATATATAGATGAGCCAAATTAGCATATACCATGCTGTATAAACAGGGCAAACAGAGAACAAGATGGTGAGCCTATATATAAAGATTCCCTATATATGAAATGGTCCTTTGTTTGGAAGATTTCTTTTTCATGATATCAGAAGGAACCCTGGTGAAGTAGTAGTTATAGTAGGTTGAGCTGCTGTGATAGGTAGGCTTATTGTGCCAACATGGTCAATGAGCACGTGGGATGAATTGAAGAACAGAAAGATAAATGGCTCCTGAGACTTGCCTTTCTTGTGTCTTGATCTTTGGTGATCAGATCAGTGTACCGCCTTACCATGTTTTTCTGCCTCAATTTGCAAGCAAACTACCTGTGGGACACCTAACCTGTGGACTGTATAGTTGTAGTTTAAGCTTTCTTTAAGACCGACTTCATCAAGTTACTGGAATATACATCTCTTGAGCTGGGGACTGTCAGACCACGTCATCTGACTCTTAGTGATTTGTCTTGGTGTTTGCTGCCTGTGGCTGGATAGCCTTAATTGCTCTACAGAGCAGACTACCCAGAAGCCCCTAAGATTTGAAGGACTGCCAGTGCATTAGCTGTCTCACAGAAGTTAGCTGCACTGCGCCATTTATAATTTTTAATATATTAACTATTACTTATGTTTTGTTTCTCTAGAGAACTCTCTCTGTCAGCAGTTCTAAATTACTGTGGGAAAAGATGAGGCTTTCTACTCCAGCAAAAAGTTATAGTCTTAGAAACCCGAACAGACAGTTCTACCCTGTATTATATGATCAAAATGAGTCAGCATGCACTAGATGACAGTGAGTTTGTTTTGTTTTGTTTTTTAGAGGAGCACAACAGAAGGTCCAGGACAGAGTAGAAGAAAAATATGGACTAAAATTCGAAATCATACTCAAGACCACATTTTGATCTGATAAAGATGGGTGGAACCCTTAAGACGATGGTCCACAATTATCCTTCAAACCTGGAACTAAACTCAACCCCCAAAGATCACCTTTCAGCTAAATACTACACAGGCCTTTGAAGGAAACTAACTCTGGAGCAATGTGCTTCTCCAAAGCAACAACCACACAGAGCAAAATGGCACCCTGGGCCCTAAACAAAGCTCAGAAAACAGATAGGGACAGGGAGATAGACAAATGGAAACTACACACGCAGGGGAAGGAAGAAGGAAGGCAGAGTGATATTCCTCTGTAGAGATCAAACTAATGTCACATAGAAAATGTTTATCAACTGTGGAGTGGGAAACCAATTCACTTTGTAAACTTTCAACCTGCAACACAATGTTTCAATAGTAAACATACTGCTATAAAACCATGGTAAGTCAGCCAGTGGGGCAGGTTTGAACAGCATGCCTCTTTCCAATTAAGGAGTGATTTTACTTTCTCAAGGTAAAGCAAAAAGGACAAATAGCTTGGGGAGAGTCAAGTGCATGGTCACCAACTGTATACTCTGCTGTTACCGTTAGGTGTCTTGGAGTCAAATCCACCTCACGATGACTGCTGGCTCCTAGTGTTGAAGAACTCTCCTGTGGCGTTCCTTAGGCTGAGGATGGGTTCAAACTGCCCACGTTTTCAATTGCCAAGGTCTTCGCCACCTGGTCCTTACCTCTACCTGGCAAGCCTATCATGCCCACTCTAGAAATACAAAATTTTGTTAGGCTGGGTGATGAATAGCTAACTTTAAGAGATCTTTAACACTGCACCATCATCCCCCACAACGAAAACAAAGCAGTATGCAGAAAACAGATTCCAACAAGAAGTACAATGATAAGAAAAGAACTCATTAAAAGCTAAAAATAAATTAATTCACAATTTGCATACAGATGTATCAAAAGAGGAAAACAAGATGTTAAAATTACATCTGCTAAGTTAACTTTGTCTTCATGAAAATGATGTCCCACTGACACCCCCACCATCAACTTCCTTACATAAACAAATCTGTAAACACCACGATGACTGAATGAAGCAGTGTTTTTAACGAATACTTCCACTGAAAAGAAAACAGAGAAATTTATTCCTGTAAATCCTCTGATCTGTTAGCTCTGCACTAGGTTTCTTAACAACTGAACACACAGGTTTCTGAATTTCTCTACTTGAAAAATCTTCTTTGATCAAGTTGGAATATTCCGTTAAGAGTACATACAGTGTGCTCGCTTCGGCAGCACATATACTAAAATTGGAACGATACAGAGAAGATTAGCATGGCCCCTGCCCAAGGATGATACGCAAATTCGTGAAGCGTTCCATATTTTTGTCAAGCAATAAACAAACAAGCAAAATAAAACTGAAACAAAAAAAAAGAGTACATACAGTATGTATTAAAGGGATAGTAATCTTCAGGAAACTGGTATTAATAAAAGTGAAAACTAGTTAACACCTCAAGGCTCAGTTTAAGTTGTTGGCCCTTTCAAACCAGTAACTGTGCATAAGGGAAGGTCGATGGAGAGCAAACTTTCAAGTTTAACTCAAGCTAATTCATTTATAAACATCCACATAATGACACTTAAGAGTCATAATTCCACACTTCCATGCTCTAGCTCCTTGAAGCAGGGGTAGTATTATTAATCCTCATTCTGGACTCTTCATTTCTGCCCTGTACTTCCTATTCCCATTTTGTCCCGCCTCTACAAAATCGATTATGTTGGTGCCATCACCTAGAAAGCAAAGGATAAAAATTATCATTGCATCTTGTCCGCATGAGAAGCTGTAAGAATTTTAGTTACCACATATCTGCAGATATTTCATCAAGATTGGCTTACTTAAGGAAAATACCATGCTGCAACAGTCAAATAGCTGAATGTTAACTGATAAGGATATAGAACAGAAAGTGCCATGTGTGCTAAGTACTTACAGGGAAGAAACTGAGTTATTTAGATCTTACAGTAGGGCCATAAGGCTGAGATTAAAGTCTGAAAAAGTTCATCTAGGCTAAAAGCCTCCACAGCTGGCAGAAAAGGTTGCTAGAGTACATCAGTGGGTGGGTATATTGCATAGCCAATGCATTCAAGTCTATTGGACAAGGTAAGATGCAAAGCTGTGCACTCTTAGATGCACAGCTTAAATTAAATCCAGCCATCTTATACTTCTTTTTCTTTAATCTTTCTTCTAATTGGGGGGGGGAGGGGAAATGAGCGAGGGGGGGAGATCAAAAGAATAAGCCTGAAAACTATCACCTCTTGATTTTCACTAAAGATAATGTGACACAGCAGTTACTGAGTAGTTGGATCAAGCAAAGACAGTTAAAAGAATTCTTAAGTTCTGATTTTTCTTAGTACCCAGGCGAGCAGCCAATGCAGATTAGTGACTTAAAGCACCTGGGTAAGAAATTTGATTATAGATTCCATGACCAATATGGGGTAGCCAATGGTGTCAAAATGTTGACATTCTAAAACTCTAAAAAAAGAAAGCAAATACATTAAAGAGTAAAACATGCTAATGAAGCAACTGCAGAGAGGTCTGACAAATCAAATGACACTCACAAGTAAAATGCCAGAAAGTATTTGTTAAAGTTGACCTTTTGAGCTGGAAAGCGAGCTCTGAGAGTTTCCACAGCTCTCAAAATTTAGTAGTAGCAGTGCACTCTACTGAACGTCAATTAGAACAAGTTGAGAAAGGCTGGCGGATTCTGAAGCACAGCTTCAAGGACCAACTATTCTGTTCCAGGAATGTTTTAAAAGGAAATGCTCAAAGAGGTACAAAGAAAAAGAAAAAAAACTCCCCTCTACTCAGGATTTAGACAGAATGATTAAAAAAGAAAAGGCTTGTCCTAAGGTGCTACAAATAGCTGAAACAATAGAAGCTATCAAAAGAAAAACAGGCTGACATTGTACTGCATCATGAAACAGTGAAAGTGGAAATATGAATCAATTTCATATCTGGGGAGAAATAGGATTGGAACATTTCATGGATTAATGGAAGGAAAAAAAAGAACTCATGCACTGGAATTTAATCCTTTATCTTCCCATCTGGTTTCTCCATCTTCTTTTTCATCTATAGTCTTTCCATCACAACGCTGACAATCAGTGAGTAATAAAAATTGACAATGGTTTCTATGCTATCCTCTCCTGATTCAAAAGTAAGGAGACCTGGAAAACAAACAAAGGGTAAGTATGCCAGGAAATCTGGGGAAGCAAGCTAAATGATAAGGATTGGGGGGTGGATTGATTTCTATAGAAGAATTTAAATTGTATTTTAACTGCTATGATTACAACTATGTTAAAAATTTCCTAAGACATTTATAATCAAGGAACATTAAGAAGTCCTAACTAAAGATGACAAACAATCCACCAGTAAAGACTAAAATGGCCAGATGTCAAGTTCCCATGGCTCAGGGTCAAAGTCCTCCTAAAGAAGGCCAAGAAAGCACAGATTGAAACAAAACTCCCACGTGTTCAACTTTATTTCCTATCAAAGTCTCTGGAAAATCATAGGATACTCTGGGAGGAAATTCATTCACCTGTTTGCTGACTGAAAGGTTAACTTATTTTATGGCAAAGCACTGTATTTGAACTCTTCCATTTTAGAGTTACAAAAATGTCATCATTCTGAAATCCTTCATCTCTAAACAAATTTTCACTGGCAGTTTGAAAATTGTCCTATAAACATACTTGGTTCAAGAGAAATTACCTTGAAAAAATTTAAAAAGTTAGTCTTTCCCCAAAACTATGAAAGGTTTCCATTGCATTGCACATCAAATTTAAAATGGATATTAGTTAAAACCTTTGGAAATGATAAAAGTACAACAGAAAGATGATTTGGTATTAAAAGGTGTTGACAAGAATGCAAATAGTTTTTCCACTATGAGCTCCAGAGATTCTACACATTTGACACAAGCTTCATTTTATATAAATTCGGGCACTAAGATCTAAAGTAGCCACAAGCAAGGGAATTGCACTCTGCAGTTAACCTCTAAAAATCACCAAAACATTACTCTCACAGCTAAGTCATCTTTGTACTGACCTGGAACACACAACAGCCTTACTGCCATCTAATTATCGTATATACTCATATATAAGTCAAAATTTTCCAGTGCATTTTTAATGCAATTTTTTGGTAAAATTAGGTGCCTCAGCTGATATTCAGGTCAGTTTATACTTGAGTGTATATGTTAACTAATATACAGAGACTGACTGAAGCACATGACATTAAGTTACCACCACATGCATGCAGGTGCATCAAAATCTTGATCTCTTAATACTATGTACACCTTAACCTACGACTGTAAATCTTACACTCTAACCCTGAGCTATGATTGCAAATGACACACACATTTTCAAATTAATGTTTATCAAAAGTCTCATGTTCATTACAACTGATCCCACAACAATAAATCAATGTTATTATGTCTGAAGGTATGCATTACATTTATAAAATACTACTTATCGGTTTCAATCTCTAGGAAATTATTAAGGGTCCACTTATTTTAAATGGAGAGATGGATAAGGGAAGACTCTCCCACACTATCTATTCACATTTGCATGTGAAAACTGTAACTGCTGGAAAAAGTAAAAGTTTTAAAAGATAAAGAAAGGGAGGTGCAGGTCTGATGTTATTCTGATCAAATAAATTAAGATATAATATACCTTGCGATTCTTAGATAACAAAAGTCTAAATTAAGCCTGGTGATGTGGTGGGTTAAGTGTTCAGTCACTAACGACAAACCTACAAGCCAATCCTTGAGAGAAAGATGAGGCTATCTGCTCCTATCAAAAGTTAAAGTCTAAGAAACCTTATACAGGGTTCCTAAAGGCACACAGGCAATGGGGTTTGTTTTGTCAGAAACCTCATCACACACTTAACTATGCACACCCTAACAAGAAAAGCCCCACACAGCGCTGTTTTTTAGGAGCAAATCAGCATCTGACGTTGTCTTTCCTTGGGCTTTCTGGGATGCCAGTGTATTTTCTCCTTTTAATATTTCTACTTCGCAGTAAATGGGGTGAGAACAGGACACCCCTCTAACAATTCATGGAGTAAGAGTAGAGTATCACTCTGAGATAAAATTGGCCCACTGACTTCCTGAGGCCTTCAACGCAGCATAATCTTCAGAGATCTTCTTTTAGAAGCAAAAACATCAACAACAAAACAAGCTGTTCTGGATGTCTGAAAACTACTTACACACACAATACCTTTCGAAGATGGTGCTCAATCAGAGTCAACCCAGCTGCCTTTCATTCTGATTCTTTTTGACCCCAATAGCTAATTGTGCTCTGCGGGGTTTCTTCCAAAAATGATTTTTTTTTAAAAGAAGTAGACTGCTAGACCTTTCTTCCAAGGGGCCTCTAGGTACATTCGCTCTCCTTCTGGTTCAACTGCTGATCAAGTTCACAGATTACACTACCCAGAGATTCTGGACACAGCCTTTTATGGTTGACAACTCTAGCAGTGTAGCCCAAGGATTAACTCACCAATGCTTGGAAGGGAACCTGAGAAGCCTTTCATTTACCAGAGGAAATTAAAATTATAGTTATAACACCACCCTCCATCCCCATCAACCACTTGTAAACCTGGAAATATCTGTTTCCAGCATTTTACAAAATCAGGGAAAGGCACTCCAAATTGAGTGGAGCATTTCCAGAGCTTACTTACAAAGAACTCAAGCTGGAAATTGGTGCTTTCTGTAATCATCCCAAATGATTCCCATGCAGGTATTCTACCAACCACCCATCAAAAAAGACCCACAGATGGCCAAACCTGATGGGGTGACATGATCACCTGAAAAATGTGTTTACCACAAGTCCCCCAAGTCCACGGAAATCTGAATTTGTTAAAATTCCCTCAGCTGAAAATAGACATACATGGGAGTCACTGGGCAGAAAAATCCAAATTCATAATTTCATTATAAGTTTCAAGAAAGTACAGACATTCTTGTTCATTTTCCATGACCCTCAAACCCAACTCTCAAGAATCTTTCAGTCTCCTTCAGAGAAAGACACTTCCGGAGAGATGCCTATTGTATCAAAGACCTCACACTCTGTGACCTTGAAAACTAAGTAACAGATTATGAATCTCTTCACTAATTCTGTACACCATGTTATGAAATCAATATAAAGCATAGAAAGTGAATTCTAAAAAAAGAAAGAAAGAAAGAAAGAATTCTCACCTCCCACAAGAGGCAAAGAGCTAACTTTCCAGGAATGAATCAGATAAACTGGAATTCTGCTTTTAGTCTATTATCTATTATCTGTGTGGACTTGTTCTTATGTCACATTGTCAGCTTCTCATCACCTGTGTAGTGAGGGGTTTGGCTACCGTCTCTGCAAGGCTGCTCTGGCTCCAGCATGCTGTATTCATCACATGCCTCATGAAATCTGTTTCACTCCTCTAGAACGCAGCATCAGCAGGTGTCAAGGATTCTGAAGTAAATCTAAGAGCTTGGAGGAATGGACATATGTCAGCTAAGTGATATAAACAGCAGTTGCTTTTCTGGGTGAATGCTAGGAAACAGAGATAGGAAACAGGATGAAGCCTACAACTGAGTAGGAGCCTAAAGACAGAGCATGCAACTGACGAGACAAACAGAAAAAATAGAAGTCAGGCTAGAAGAAAGCTACTGAAGACATTTATTAATATATTCAGATCTGGCTACTCAAAACTTTAGCTCCTTCATTATCATGTATGTTCCTTTAATGAGGCATTTTTCTTGATTGAGAAAAGGTTATGGAAGAATGTCAGATTAATTTGCCTGATAGCTGTTAACAAATGACTTCAAAAGCTTCTATAGACTCACACTTGAAGAGAACATAGTGTTAGTGGCAAATTCCTCAAAACAGGTTCTATGATCAAAATAGTGGCGAGATAGAAGTTAAAATAAGCTTTCTTATTGCATAATATTTTATTGTTATGAATATGTAGTTACCTGCAGTATGGATCTTAAAGAGGGAACTATGGAATATAGTAGCTCTCAAAATTACCTCAATGATACACTGATTTTAAAGATTACCTAATGGCTATGTCTCCTGAAACAGTTTAGAAGACAACTTTCCATATTCAAGGTTGCCAGCTGTGGAATTTTTTTTTCTGGGTAACTCACATGCTTACCAGAGGTTTTAAACGGAAACTTTACCCTGGAGGAAACTTTCAACATCCCTTTCTAATTGAACTGGTGATGGGGGACACTTCAGTGAGACGTGAAGAAAATGGACAAGTAGTCATGCAATTTCTCAGTTTATATGTATTTCAGATTACCCATGAGCTATGCTTTGCTTTTGTTCACTGTGCCAAAACCAGAGAGGTATATGGATTGAATTGTATCCCCCCAAAAAATGTATTAACATTGTAGGTCAAGATTCTCAGTATTAAGCAATTACCATTCATTTTGTGATCGGATGCAATTATCCTGTGTTTTATATTCTAACCCCTATATTAATGAGGCAGGGTTAGTGGCAGTTATGTTCATGAAACCGTATATACATAGTCTATAGGATTATGCTTGATTTGGGATCAATCTCTTTTGAGATATAAAATAGATTTTTAAAATGAGGCAGAGAGATGAGAGAAGAGAGAAAGAAATCATCTAACACACACACACAGAGAAGATTTAAGGCAGAGCACATCTTTTGGATCTCAGGTCCATGTACTGAGATGTTCCTAGACTAAGGAGAAGGAGAGAACAAACGGAAATCTGTAAGGAATACTGGGCCCACACACTGAGAGCCTTCCCTCAGAACCCAGGGAGAGAGAAGCAACACCCTGAATTTGCACTTCTAGCTTCATACACTGAAAGAATAACCTTCTATTTGTTAAAGTTACCCATTTGTGGTATTTCTGTTTTGGCAGCAACAGATCACTAAGACAGGTGGTAAAGCTACAGAACTCAAGAGTTACCCAATTTTGTCATATAACAGCAACGCAAAATTTTTAGGGAAGAATAAAAAATGCAAGACACACCAATGATGAACATAGTCAATCTGTAGGATGTTTCCTATGGAAATTATGCAATAAGGACTGATGATTTATTTAGTACTTTTAACTCCTCAGCAGCATATTAAAAACATAACTTTTATGCCCTGCATTCAGATCTTCTTTTTACATACATAAGAAGTAACTAGAAGTTCATGGGAACATTTCATTATCTTTTAATTCCAGGTTTTGACAAACTTTTTGTTAATTGCCCTTATGTCATTAAGAAACCGTACCAGGTATCACTTCATTTATGTTATAGCCTTCATCCCATCTAAAATAGAATCACTTATGTAAGAGAGGTGATGAAATCCATATATATGACATTTTGCTAAAAACTGTAGCAGTTAATTATCAAAAAGGATCTAATAAAACTCTGTTGTTCCCTACCTTCTCCAAAGCTGTTTCTTTATTAACTTCACTTGCACTGCTCACACTCAATTTAGGGAAAAATACTGAAAACCCCCCATTCATTTGATGATCAATATTCAAGAATAAAAATAAAAATGGGCATTCTTGATAACATGATGAACATCTAAGCATCACAATTAGTTGAAATATAATGGTTTTTATTCAGTATTGATTGTTGACCACCAGTTCTACTTAGATGATATGTTTTGGCACGCACATGTATGTCAGATTACAATTAATGATTTCTATAAATTACAATTCATAGTACGATGCAGTGGCTGCAACGATGGGCGCACATATAGCAATTCTGAAGATGGTGTAGGACGAAGCAATGTTTCATTCTATTGTATATAAGGTCACTATGAGTCTTGGCATTTAACATAAACAACAACATAGTTTAAGAGAAACAATTCTGAATCCAACCCCCGGTGCTAGCTCTAAGAACTCACTAGTGGCAAGGCAACAAACAGTGCTGCTGCCTCGATAGCAGAAACGCCTAAAGGAAAAAGGCCATCCCAGAAAATTTCCAAATTAACCTCAGAAATGACCTCGCATAACTGTATCTGCTGCCTTCCATCTTGTTTATCCATGGAAACCTGAAGCTAAGGATTATCAGGCCAAGGTCCCATGACTAGCTAAAATTCTCTATACTAAAGGGCATCCTTTAATCATTTCGAAGAATTTTGTATTTTTAATCTTAAGTTAAATAAAAAATAAACAGATTTGATACATATCATCACCCAGTGTATCAAAAAGGCATGATAAACTAGGTCTGTTTGTATTTTGCTTCATGAATTTTTAGAGTTTGAGAACAAGCCCTGCAGGAAACATTAACCTTTCTACCTGAAAAAAGTGTTCCTTGATTATTTTTCACCTTACGAGTCCAAACTTATGAAACACTAAGGATACTTTTTTGACTAATATTCACAAAACAGTGGGGCACCTATTCCTTGCCCCAAGTCTGTTTTAGAATGCAAGCCTCACTGAAACTCATCCACTATGGTTTCATGAGCCTATCAGTGACATAGTTTTCAAAACTGTAGAAGAATGAGAGCCAATAAAGTATAGCAAATTGACAGGAAAGTGGCCCACTTCCGAAGGATTACACCATTAATAACAGAATTTTGCCTGGCAAAATTGCCACAAATCAAACCCCTCAAGAAAGCACTGAAAATACACCCAGGGAAGAGTTGTCTTCTCAAAGTAATGATCTTAATAACATGCATAGAACAAAACTTTTGGGACCTATATTTGCTGATGGGGCATACCTCAAAATGAGAATAAACAAGATGCATAAAGATCAATAGCACAGGCATTAAGTGAGCTAAAAATGGACTAGAATCAATCATTTTCAATGAGACAATCAGGTGGTTTAATTATGCTGGAATGACAAATTGAAAAAGAATGATATGTTCATCATCACAAAGAGCATTTCAAGAAGTAGTGTCTGTGGTAAGATAACATTCGGCTACCTACAAGAATAGATAACACAACTATTCAAGCCTCCGTCTAACCACTAAAGCCACCTTTGGTAAAACTCAGTTCTACCACTGCAGACTGAAACTGATTAAACATGCAATCAAGATACATTGAGAAATCATTCGTGGTTGAAATTCTGAAGATGAAAGCAAAAAGAAAGGACACTGGTACCGAGAAAATACAAAGCAGCAGATTGCATAATAAAATCTTGGAAGACCATCAACAATTTCATTGAAAAAAGTACTGTTTTCAACAACATATACAGTGAATATACCCATGGACCTTGCCAGATAAAACACACAGAAATCAAATCACTATACACTACATCTATATAAAGACATGATGGAGAAGCGCAACATCATCAGCCAAACCAAGAATCATCTGTTGAACTCACCGTCAATTACTCGTATGCAAATTCAAGCCAGAGATGAAGAAAAGTAAAACAAAAACTCAAAAGAACCAAAATATGACCTTGAGCAAAAGCCAGGGGACTTGTGCTATGTCATCATAAACACCATATATTAGGAAAACAAAAGGTCATCGAACACAGAAGAGTAGCTAAAATGAACAACAAAAAAAAAAGGAGTGGAGCAGAAACTTTCAACGGGCTGATTAAAGAGTCAAATGTGCAGAGAACTGAAATCAAAAACCCAAAAGTGAAGAAGAGACTCAGCATATTTAAAGCTGAAAAAAACTAAAGAAAAAAGTCAAATCTCTGGTGGAAATACTGAAGGATTCTAAGTTGCTATTTGTTATTGCTAATCAAACCCTTTAGAGAAAAAAATCTGCTGGAAGATTGATAGCCTCAAAAGCCCTACATTGGGTTACTATGAATCATAATGGACTGGACCTGATGGCAATTTTTATTTTCCATAAGCAAAATCTTGAACGATTTCGGCCAAAACAAGAGAAAATAAAAGAAATACAGAGTCATTTTATTAAAAAGAATTGATCGGCACTTAATCATTTCAAGAATTGACAGTATTGAAAGATTTTCAGTAAGCTCTTCTGAAGACATCTAGAAATTGATGAATACTTATTGAAGTATTTCCAAAAGCTGATGAAACCCAAGAACTTCTCTTGCATATATGCCAAGAAAACAGGATAGCAGCTATCTGGCCAAGAGACTGGAAATAAATCTGTATCTGTGCCTATTTCAAAGAAACATGAGCTGGTATTATTATTGCTGTTTGTTACTTTTGTTAGGTCCCAGCAACTCAATTCTGACTCAGAGTGATCCTATGTGCAATGAAACATATCTGGCATTACTCATTTATTATCAACAGTATTATTTGAGTCCAATAATAGCATTATTTGGAACAATTAACACCACACAAATTTTGGTGAAGATTGTTCAACAGTTACAGAGATTACTGCCTTAAATTCAATCTAGATTCATTAGGGTATGTGGAATCAGGCATATTATTGCTGAAAGCGGATGTTACCAGAAATATTGTTAACTTGTGTTTCATTGATTATCAAAGACTATGTGGATCATAGAAAACTATGGAGAACATTGTGAAGGATGGGAATTCCAGAACACTTAATTGTGCTCCAAGGGGCCCTTGCTGTGGCAGTCAAATAACTTGGTGTCAATTTGACGATTAAGAGTGTAGGAGTGGGCTGAGCCCTGGTGGCGTAGTGGTTGTGCGCGGGACTGCAGCCCACTGGGTTTGAGGTTCAAATCCAGCAGCGCTCTCCAGGAGCAAGGCTGGGCCTCCTACTCCCACCACCAGGGGGCAGTGATACCAAAAAAAAAAAAACCCAAAAACCAAACAAACAAAAAGACATGCACGCTTAAAAAAATTTTTTTTGGTGGGCAAGTTTTTAAAAAAAAATAAGAGTAGGAGTAGAATCTAGTCTGTCAATCTGGAGATAGCCAATGAGATCTCTGTATGGGCATGGCCCTCTGAGAATTTTGGGAAATGTGGTAATTCCTTCTTGAGGCAGGAGACACTCTCAGTTCACTCCCTTGGAGACACTCAAGTGACAAGGCTCTCACCCTGCAAGACATCTCTGAGGAGACGCCACATGGACCTACCCTGATGCGGCTAGAAACCTGGACCTAGAGAAGTCACATGGAAACTCCTGCCAGCACTGAGATGCTTATAACACCACTGGATCCAAAGACTTTGTACCAACTGGCTTATGGTCATTTGCACTTGACATCATTGCATGTGTCTTATGAGTCTGAGGATTTATAAATTGGCATCGGACATACAGGCTAATATCAGACTTATGGCCTTGGACTGGACTGGACTGGACTGGACTGGACTGGACAGGGTTGGGATGTTTTCTCAATGTTCATTTCCCCTTTTCTATATAAACCTCTCCTTTATGTGCATATGCGTCTCTATGGATTAAATCTATGGATTTGTTTCTCTAGTCTACCTGGACTACACACTTGTCTACAGACCAAGAAAGATGCACTCATTCAGGTAGAATAAAGGAATATTGTGTAACTTAAAGATAAATCAAGAAAGGGGTGTCAGGGTGGTATCCTGGAACCCAATTTATTCAATCTGTGTGCTGAGCAAATATTCTGAGAAGCAGGACTATATGAAGAACAAGACATGAGGAATGAAGGAAGGTTTGTCCTACAGTCTGTGATAACTTAGATGACACAAAATTGCTTGCTGAAAAGACCACGTAAAGGACTTACTAATAATGATCAAAACACTAGCCTTCACTATGGATTGGACTTCAACATAAAGAAAATAATACTCCTTACAAATGGAACAGTAAGCATCATGGTAACACAGGGAAATGAGAACGTGTCAAGGATTCCGTTTTATGTGGATCCACAATGTCTATAGAAGTAGCAGTCGCTGAGCATTGGTGGCGTAGTGGTTGTGTGCGGGACTGCAGCCCACAGGGTTGACAGTTCAAATCCAACAGCAGCTCTCCAGGAGCAATGCTGGGCTTCCTACTCCCACCAGGGCAGTGATGCGCCCCACTCCCCCCCCCCCCCCCCAAGAAAAAAAGTAGAAGTCAAGAAATCAAAGACTAGTGCACTGGTCGATTTTGCTTGCTGGAAAAGAAATGGGAATGAAGCACTTGTTAGTGGAAAACTTTCAGTATGGATTACAAGTCAATGTCAAGAAGCCCAAAATCTTCACAACGGAACCAATAGGTTACATCATGATAAATGGAGAAAAGGATGAAGCTGCCAACGACTTTTTTTCTTGCTTTGAATCCACAATCAATGTTCAAGAAGCAGTCAAGAGATCAAAAGATTTGTTGTAGTAGGCAAATCAGTTGCACAAGACCTGTTTTGAGTATTGACTTTTTTTTTTTTGCATCACTGCCCTCTGGTGGTCATGGGAGCTACCCAGCCTTGCTGCTGCTAGATTTGAACCGCCAAACCAGTGGGCCCCAGTCCCACACTCAACCACTAAGCCACCGGGGCTCAGCATGCTTAGAGTATTGAAAAGCAAGGATGTTAGTTACTCTGAAGAACTTACTCAGGCTGTGGTATTTTCCCTTACCTCATTTGCATGTGAATATTGGACATTGAGTAAAGTAGACTGAAGTATAATTGATGTGACTGAACTGTGGTGCTGAAGAAGAATATTAAAGTATCATGGACTACCAAAAGGACAAACAAATCCGTCTTGGGAAAATATGGCCAGAGTGGTTCCTTAGAGGCAAGGATGGCAAAACTTCGTCCTACATACGTTGAATAAGTTACCAGTAGAGACCAGCCCCTGGAGAAGGACATCATGCATGGTAAGATAGAAGGACAGCTAAAAAGAGTAATGTCCTTGAAGATGTGCACTGACCCTGTGGTTGCAAAGTGGGTTCAAGCATAGAAACAACTGTGAAGATGGTGCAGGACAGGTATTTCATTCTATTAGGCATAGAGTGGTTATGGGTCAGAATGGACGTGATAGTACTTATGGACAACATTGCTTAAGTCAAATCTCCTACAAAAGGCCTCTTTAAAGGTTTATAGAGAGCTAAGATGTCGCTTTGACGACTGAGGTGCAATTAACCGAAGCTATTGTACTTTCCCACGTGCGCATGAAAGTTGGACAAAGGATAATGAAGACTGGAGATGAACTGATGCATGTGCATTATGGTGTTGGAACAATGACTAGATATACCATGGACTGTCAGAGCATAAACAAATCTTTCTTTGAAAAAGTAGAGCCAGGAAGCTCCCTTACAAGAGAGGATGGTAAAACTGTCTCAAATTCTTACATACTTTGAATATGTTTTCAAGAGAGACCATTTTCAGAGGAAAATTATGCTTGGAAAAGTAGAAGCATCACGGAAAAAGAGGGAAACCTTTAAAGGGATGGGTTGGCACAGATGCAGTAAGAATAGGCTCAGTCTGATATAAAAATAATTGGAAGGATGGTACACAATGATGCAGTGTTTCTTTCTGTAATCCATTAGGCTGCCATGAGTCAAAACCCAGGGGAAGGCACGTGCCAGTAATACCATCTAAAAGGAGTTGTGCAAAGAGTTGATATGGTGAGTTGCTAACAAAAAGATAGGATATTTGAGTCTCCACCAAGGAGTGTTTCTGAAGAAAGGCCTGTAGGTCGAATTCTAAAAATATCAGTCATTAAAAACCCCATGACTCCCAGTTCTACTCCGACACATATGGGGTTGCCATGTCAGTTGCTTTGATACAATGATACCTGGTAATATTCAATGCATAACATCACTAAAGCCAAATTATCGATCCATTTGATTTTATATTTACAACTGGGGCAGGCATATATTTTTTACTTTCAGTGTAAAGACACTGAACATAAACTTTCACACATTCAAATTATTTCAGTGTCAATGCTTCAAAAACAACAATGTGAACATTACCAATTACTTTGCATGTATATGCAAAAGGATTACACAGACTTAAGGGAAAGGACATTTAAGAAAAATTTTCCTGGCCCCAAATACATTATGTATTTTCCTTATTATCTCATTATTGAAATGTTAAATGATATAAAGCTCAGTAAACTAAAAATTAAAGGTAAACGTGACAGTTTCTGAAACACACACACAAATCATTTTAAAATATTTTACCAAAGCTCATGTCCAGTCCAGCACATTTGAAGGTCTAGTTATACCTGTCGAGTCCATTTCAACTCCCAGGGACTCTACAGAACAGGAGAACTGCCACAAAGGATTCCCAAGGCTGGAATCTTTATGGAATCTTTCCCTTGCAGAGCAGCTGGTGTGTTTCAACTGTCGACCCCTGCAGTTACCAGTATGGAGAGAGCTGAACTAATGCCCCACGAGGGATCCTTCCATAACACATACCAAAAACCTATTTCCGGGGTCATTATGATGATGATAAAGTACACTAAGCCCCCACTAAATAGTTCATGCTGCAAAAAGGAGAAAAAAACCTTAGAAAACGAAGTTTTAAAATATAGATGTCAGGAGAGACTCTAGCTCTGTAAAATTGTAGAAATTGCAGCACTCAATGATTCATAAGCAGTAAACATCATTTTCTTACACTTTGAAACACATGCCTTTAAATGCTAGTAATCTACAGTTCACTACATACCTGTAATTTTATCTCTTACAAGCTTACAGGACTCTATCTCACCAATGCTCCCAAAAAGGCTCTTTAGTTCCTCCTGGGTCATGTTCTGAGGAAGGTAGTTGACTATTAAGTTGGTCTTGCTGTCCTCTGTGTTCCCAGAGTCAACTGGTGATGAGCAGTTGTTGTTTATGGTGGTTGGGCCATTGGCTGTGTTATTGCAAGTTGGCCCATTAGACAGTTGTGTTTCCATGGCAGCAATTACCTGCTAAACAGAGAGAAAATAAGTAATGTCAGAATTCATATTTCACAATCTAGTAGAGATTCCATCCAAGAATTTAAATACTTGTCACTAAACACAGGTTGCTCTGCTGAAATTACAACAAAGCTACAACAAAACGTACAATACCTATGCTAATTGTTAAAACTTCTATTAGCCAACCAATTTTAGAATACAGTTAAAAGTGTCACATACAGATTCCATACATGCACATAATCACAATTTAAAATGCACATTAAGCAGTCTCTATAAGCACATTCTGATTCTGTTCATATCTACTTACTCACCTGCAGTGTCTACAGACTTGAGGAAATTTAATAAGCTAAAGGGTGCAGAACTGAGCCCTGGTTAAAATTCATTTATTTTCTAAAATACTAGAAAGCAGAAGTACTTAACATGCTACCAAAAAAAAAATCCAGGAAAAAATTTTTACATAACGAAAAAAAGATTTTCAGAGAGTTTGAGATTCAATATCCTCAGACTGACAGACATCTATGAACTTAAAATCAAGAAGCAAGTGTATTTCAAAAATATATAAATTGTCAACATGTACTGTTTTGGTTACATCTTGAAAACATTTTGATTGACGGTATCTTCGACCTCTACCATTGGTAAAGGGGCCCTGGAGTCACCGTGGTTAAAGAGCTCGGCTGCTAACTGAAAGGTCAGAGGGTGAACATGCCAGCGGCTGCATGGGAAGATGTGGCCATCTGCTGCCATGGTAAAGATTACAGCCTTGGAAACCCTACAGGGCAGTTTTACTCTATCCTTATAAAAATATCAGATGTTATTTGTTGGAAAATAAAAAAGACACTTAGGACCCTCTAGGGAATTCAGCTCTGAACACTTTGTCTAATTCATCACAGGCCATTCTTCTCAACCTTGGCAGCTAAGGATCACCAACTATTCTCTCGCTTTGTTAGTGGTGACTGGTCTTCAGATTCAAAATAAAATCCCCAAATAATTTGACATGGTGTTTTGCCTCAACTCCGATTTAAGCAAAAGAAGTCTATCCAGTTCCCTAAACAACAATGCAAATGAGTATTTCAACTTTGGCAAACAGACCAGAGCCCAAGGAATTCTCAGCTGAGCACATAAGCTTATTGGAAATGTAAGTAATACGGTATCTATGAAACTCCAACTATCAGAGTTCACTAGCAGGGTTGGGGGAAAGCCCTCAAATTGTTTAGGCTACTCTAGAAATCATTTAATGCTGAACCTAGTCTCCTAAAAACCAATCCTCCACTCAAGTAGAAGAATCACACTCCACAGCCCCAAATTCGCCAAATGCAATTTCCAGTAGCTATTTGGACAACCATGGCTCGGGGGCAAATCCAAAATTCAAATCATCACTTCAAGAACTGTCCTTCCTGGTTCATCCAATCTCCCTCTCAACACCACTAAAGACCACTTCTTGAAACTGACAACTATGAATTAATAACGGGTTGCTAGTTTTAGGGAAGTTATAACATACAAAAGGCAAGGGATTTGAGGCAAAGGAAAGAATAAAGTAGAGGGCAGGAAAGTTAACAAGGATAGAGAAAAAAACTTTTTAAGTATATGGTCTTAGAAAAATTAGTGTATTCTGTGTAGGAAGAGATCTCTACTCCCTAGATAATATACTTGTAGCAAAAGGTAGCAGATCAATTGAATCTGGTTAAATTACCAGACTACCAGTGCTACCATAATGTAAAAGAAAAAAACACACCAAAAAAAAAAAAAGGAAACAAAATCTAGAATATGACTGTGAAATAATGAACAATTAATAACCCTGTAGCTTCATTTCTTTTACGAAGAAAGTGGTTATTTCTGCAAGCCACTTCTTTGACACATAGCATTTTGGGGATGGGAAACTAAAAATAAAAAGGCTCTTGGAAATCTGCATCCAACAGGGACCCTGAATTCATTCAAGAGGATAGGGTCTTGTTTTACTGAACAAAACTGCTTGAAATTGAGATCGGAGGTTTCCAATTTCCTAATGAAATATAACTGGTTTGGTGTGAGAATAGTAGATATGAATCACTCTCTGGCTACAACAAAATTCTTGAAGAGTTAACCATTGTCCATAAGTTATGAGAATTACAAGTTACATGAAGAGAGTGGTCATGGCCAATTAAAACCAATTGCTATGTAAAAAGTCATGGTATATAGAAAAAAAAAAAACCTATAAACCCCAAATGTGAGGTTCGGACACAAGCTCACTGGGATGGCATGGGAAAAATAAATGTTCATTGACTGAAATTAGCAGGATTTAGTAAGGACAACAAACACTCTTCACTTAATTGCACATGTATTTCCACATTCAGGTGGCAAGAATGGGCTCCTAAGCCAACATTCAAGTGAACAGCTGCAGTAGGCTGTGTGCACTGAAAATTACAGCATCTCTCAGCTATAGGACCATCTGCTCAGAATAAAATGATACTAATGTGCTATATTTTACAAATAATGCATATTCCATTGATAGGCTCAACACAACTGTTCACAGAATGCAAACTCTTTCAACAATTACTGGGCAAGTAATGCTCAGCCAGATTTACAATTTCAACTTTTGGGGGAGGTGGTAGTGGTAAGAGTGGGGGAGCATTAGTAATTGTAAATGACTTCAAAACTTAGTAACCAAAAAAATACATAGTAAACAGAATGTAAAGAATTATTATGGCAACTTAGTATTCAGACCATACCAAAACTTTGTTTTTGTTTTTTTAAAAAGCTTGTCACTCTTTGAATCTGCACTAAGCCCTTATTTAGAATAGAAAAGGGTACATAAAAGAGCATGGTTCTAATGCTACGTATATCTCTATACTTAAAATTCCAATGTGCTTTAAGTCCTAATGACAGCCATACCGCAAATAGGTTAAACATAAGAATAGTTAGTATGCCAAATGAAAGGTTCAAGTGTTTGGTATGGCCTCAGCACTCCTGCAACATGCTAAAAAGTAGCCTACAGAATTTAAGAAAAATCCCACAGACCCCGGTCCAAGGCTCTGCTGCCCACGAACCACTTCTAAGCAGAGAAGCCACATCACACAGTCTGACTGCCATGTTAGTTTGGAGTTGCCGTCTGCAATATGGACACAAAAAGTACCGTATGTTAGATGAGCAAGATAATGCAACAAATCAAGTTTGTACAAAATTTACAGTGATTGTATTGATATTCCCAGCACGTCCATGCAGTGTGGCTTAAATAGAATTTGAGGCAATTCCAATCTAATCTTTCCAAATTCATTTTAACATGTAGATTTCTTGCACATATGTAAGCATTTTAAATTAAGAGCCTGATTTTAAAAACACTATGATCTAGTTGACTTGGCATCTGTCCTAAGGAACTACCTTCAACTGCATCTTTAAATAATTAATTAATTAAAAATGAGGTGGAATTTTGTACACTGCCCTATTCTAAGGGTGTGGGAGAAGGGAGGAAATGTGAATGGGATTTTATAGTGAGAAAGGCGGTCGTGCAATTCATAAGTGACTGCTTCACATGGAAACACTCTTTTCCCCAAATATCAAAAGGGTATTAAGAGGAGCTATATTTGTCCACACTGTTACATTATAATATAAATGATCCTTAATCCTGGGACTTAAAATTAAAAGTGAATGTAAACCCAGTGAGGTTATACTGCCACTATAGTCAAACTGATTTCTAACAGTTTCACCGAGAATTGTTCACATAGATTAAGAAGCAGTAAAACAGCATCTTTCAATTGAAATAATTGGACCAATAAATAGGATTGTTTGGAGCAATGCTGGTATAGGATGTCAGTTTTGTCCCTGAACGAAATCAAGTGAACATTTCTTAATATGTAAATTGTAAACCCAGCACGATTTGAAATTAGTACAGCTCTGAGGCCTCCAATGCAGTTAATGGGCCATTTCCCACTTATTACAACTTGCTCAAATATACTAGACAGAATCACAGGATTGGCACAAAAGCCAAAGTTTACTTTCTTAGCCATACTGCTTTACACAGCTGATGTAAAAGTAATAGAACTTATTGTCTGAAAATGGAACACGAGTATCGGGGGGTCTTTTACATAGTTTAACAAAAATTTCACCCTTAGAGACTGGCTGTGAGTAATTTAAGTATTGGGGCAATCGATAATGCTAACCATGTCTAACAATGGTTCTATTTATGGCCATCTACAAAAAAGACCCAACACAACATTTCTCGGATGTCGTGACAATGTTTTACTCTTTTTCCCTTCTCCCACTGTGACCAGACAACACTGCTTGAGATGATGTATTTTTGTTTTATTTTAATACTATTGAGTCTAAGAACATCTTTGAAAAAGAAATATTTTGACAAAAACCTGTTCAGTAGGATTAGAGTACTCAAAAATAGATAGGAATACACCCAATAGGATAAGCCAACTTCACCCAATCATGTTCAGAACGCTCTCAGGAGTTGATAGCTAAATATTCCTCACTAACAGAAAGCCATAGATTGTGTTTCATTGGAAGAAGAGCCCATCTATTGACACCCCTATTTGTGACAGGCCAGGGATGCGGAAAAATCACACCACTGCACCAGCTAGCTGGGGAGGTTGGACCTGGAAAAAGATTCTATTACACTTTTACATTTCAAACACCCCAGACAGTCTCTCCACTTGAGGCACACACATACCTTTAAAGAAGTTATAAATAAGTTGTTCACATGACCCTTACCTTTATTGCTGGCCAACAATTCAGTTACTAAAAATGTAAAGCTACTTCCCCTTCACTTAAGGACAGGCAATTCTGCTCTACTCAATCTACCACAGACAAGCAGGCTGTGCACTATTTATAGACTCAATTGGCTCTGAAACTCTTCGGGAGGGAAAAAAGGCCTTATTCCAGCAACACGGAGCCATTAATTTTAAGGTTTATAAAAATAATGCTTCAACATAGGTTTGCCTCTTAATTTCGGCATCAAGTGTGCCAGCTGATACTGCTTTTTCTTGTTAGTGCTTCACGCAGTGATTTAGGAAAAGGCACTTTGACATAACTCAATCTAGAAGATTCTAAATCTTTTCTGAGCTCCAAGCGATAATAGTGATGTGCTAAGTTTGACAAAAATATAAAAGCTGTTGGGGAAAGAGGTGGCCTCTGTTTTCATATACATAGTTTACTAGCCAAAAGAGACCATAAATGAAGATGAGTATTTCATTTAACAAGCCCTCCATGTACCTTCAGAGTTTACCACACTTGTTGCTAATCAACAAGGCTGGCGGTTCCAGTTTGCCCATGGCCCCCCAAGAGAAAGGCATGACATGCTGCTTCTAAAACCCCAGCTACTGAAATCCCCAAGGAACAGTTCTAGCCTGATAAAATGTGGGGTCACCATGTACAGAACCAACACAATGGCAACTGGCTGTTTGTTTTCTCCCCCTGTAGTTTAGTATCTGAACTTTCTTTTAGAAGAGCTTAGGAAAACAGTGCTATCTGGATTTCCCCTACATGGGAATAGTTAAGAATACAAGAATTCAAGCTGGTCCACTAATAATGATGGCCCAGAGTCCCAATTTACCACAATTCATGGAAAACTTCTGCAAATTAAGATAATTAGCTTATTTCCTGTTTTCAAGCCTCTTGCAGACAATTACCAAATGAAACACATTGATAGTGAAAAATTCTAAGTGTATCGTGAAATTCTTCATTGTGTTCATTAGTGAGCAATAGGTCTGCAGAGAAGGGGGTTGAGGGGGGTGTTTCACAAGAGAGGATAGCAAGACCGTTGAGAGGGCCAAGCATGGGCTTCTTTGCAGTGATTATCTTCATGTGGGTCTTTGTGTCTCACCTGGACCAACCACCACATGACAGCTTCACATACATCAGCCTTATTGGCCCTATCCCAGCGATTCTTACACTGATGCTACTAAACCCAGCATCGGGCTTTCAAATTAAACACATGCAACTCGGTACAAATTTATAAAACATCACGTTATATTTAAATGTTACATAACACTGGAAACGTTCTACAACTATTTTTATCAGCCCATTTCTAAACATATGAACTTCTATCCTTATCCCTCAGCCACTGACTTCCACTCACTTTCCCATCCTCACCTAAAACTCTCCAGTTCAGTGGCCTTCACCAACTCACTGACACAAGAGTTGATGCCCATTCACAGGAACCCTACAGCCTTAGTGGCATAGCGGTTTTACGCTGGGCTTCTATGAGCAAGATTGACAGTTCAAAGCTACCAGCTGCAAAAGTGGGAAAGAGTCAAGGCCTTCTACTCCCATAAAGTTCCAGTCCTAAAAACTCTCTGGGGCCATTTTACCCTAAGCGCTCAAAAACACAGACGACGTGAAAGGACAATCCCCCGCCCTTAATTGAGTGCAAACTTAGTTGACTGCTTTTCCATACCACCTCAAGAATTCTAGACCAGAGAAAATCATGAATTCATATTTTCAATTTCTGGCATACTCCATCAACCACCCCCACCCACAGAAACGCAAATGCTTGTGATACATCTTAACCAAGGAAATAATTTATCTTTTTAAGTGATCAGTTGTGCACTTTTCCTTCAGGAACCCAGTACAGCAACTACGAAAACTGGATGCCGCGACAAATGCAGGCGTCCGACCCACATTGTGCGGCGGATCTGAGCCAGCAGGGTTAGGGAGGGGTGGCATCTGGAAATCAAACTCTTTTGTCAGGAAAATGGCAGACACAAAAATGAAGATGTGAGGAAATAGAACAGACTTGAATATAGGGCTGGGTTTTTTTTAAGACAGCCAGATTAAGTTATGAATCTCACAGGATTTTAACTCGATACTAACTGGAAAGGAAAAGTTTAAACAAAGAGGACTCCCGCTTAAAGGAAATCAAGGCCAGGGGCAAAGAGAAATATGTCTCTTCTCATGCTGGGCAGGTCCAGCGTGGATAAACTGACCTTGGACTTGACCCTTATTTGCCTGTTGAGGAGTTCACCATACCTCAAGCATACAGCGCTGGGTGGCACCAGTCTAGTGCAACCACTTCCCTCTGATCACAAACCTCTCTAAAAGGGCAGGCTATGAGGTGAACAGAAACCACTTATCTCTAAATTCAAAGAACTGAACCTAACAGAAAAAGAGATCACAACCTTGGCCAAAAAGCATTTCCTTTGGGGAACCAGAAGCAAAGGCCTTCAAGCATCATAAATAATCAGTGAAGTTATAACAGCTTATGGATGAGAGCTGGGCAAGCAGGCAAATGGGCTCATTTGTCGAGCAGGCGCCATTCCTGCAGGATCATCATGCTTTATTTTCCCATTCCAATCAGTAAAACAGAATTTCCAGGAGAGTAAAGCTTTACTAGATGAAGTGATAAAACCTCTGACTGACATGTCCACTACAGGAACGTGTCCTGCTCGTTTGTTCTCTTTATGCTCCTTCTCTTTGTTTTGAGGTTCCGAAAACAATAAAGGCTTTAAACATCATGGTTTTTCACCAGTCCTACAATCTATCAACTTTCCAACTTATTACCATGTTAGCTGCCTCATTGACTCGAGTGATCCCAAAACCTCAAGCTCAGAATTCGGACCTTGGGCTCCCCGGGGTCTAAGAACTATCATGGAACCCAGCAGCTGCAGAAATCACAAAGAGAATGTGCTGTGAAACACCTAGCTTCTTTTTCTCTTGGCCCTTTATAGGTTCCTACAGACAAATTTTGGTCTCTAACTGCAGTGTTTCTGAGGGCTCTCAGTTCCAGGACTAGCCAGATTAAAGTGAAGGTCTGATGAGAAAGATTTGGTTGGGTTACAACCTGTTCTTGCATGCATTCATTCAAAAAGTATTTACATATGCTACAAGGTAGGGAATTGTTCTAGGTGCTCAGGAAAGAACAATCCAGCAGTATTCTGGGGTTATAGTGTAATTGCACGGGGAGGGGTGTACAGCATAGAATAAACGTGCACAAGACAACCACACTTCGGGCATTAGCTAAAAGTAAATGTGTTCTGTGTTGAGACTGTCAAGCTTGGGGAGGGGGGGTGTGAAGGTCCCCAATATGAAGTGATAAGTCTTGATTGAGAAGACGAGTTTTGAGCCCCTATTTGAAAGACTTGAGACTCAGCTGCTGTGCTAGGTAATAATGGAACCCCACAAGATAGCCAACCCTTATACCCGGTGGATCATGGCAAATGCATGATAAAGAGCACTTAAATTGCAGATGACTAACTTTGACAATCAGCTGCCCTCTGGATGGAATGATTATACTGTGTTATCCAGACATGCCTAATTCAATCATAAAGTTCCTTGCAGGTAGGAGGAGGAGGAAAATGAGGAGGTGGGATACCATTGTGATGCACTGTTACCCTCAGGAAGTCTCAAAACTGACCATGTCTGGCTCTGAAGATGAAAGGAAGTCCCCAGCAAACTTCTATCTTCTAGTAGCTAGTGAAAGCTTGAGAACAGATTCTCCAGAAGGGCCACAGTCTTGCCAACACTTCACTTTGGCCTAGTAAGATATAAGTCAGGCTTCTGGTCACCAGGATTTTAAGATAGTGTATCTGTGTGGCAAAGAAGGAACTTATTAGTGGTTGGTTCTGTTGTTTGGGTTCCAAGTCAAGAACTCTGTGGTGATTTATTACAGCATCCATCAGAAATAAAGGTTCTGTGGATACATAGAAGAAGTGCTTTCCAGGCAAAAGGAACAACAAGAAGTTAGACAAACACGGAAGGGATGTGTCCAAGAGAATGGACCACCATAAGAAGCAAAGAAATCTTCCAACTGGGTTTTGTTGTTTCTCAGCTTCATGGCCACTTAATTATCTTCAATCCTTTAAGACCCCAGATGTTACATCTTTTGATAGCCGGGTACCATCAGCTTTCTTCACCACATTTGCTTATGTACTCATGATCACGAGCTGTCAATAGGATCAGGTATCAGACATCAAAAAACAAAAAATCCTATCATTTTGAGTGAGAGGTAGTGCATAGGGGAGACGGAAAGCCTATCTGCAGGCAACTAAATAGTCCCTTACAAAAGAGTGGTGGGAAGAAGACAAGCCAGTCAGGGTACAGTGTAGCAATGATAAAACATACAACTTTCCTCTAGTTCTTAAATGTTTCTGTCCCCACCTCCTTCCCACTATCACATTCCCAATTCTACCATACAAATCCAGCTAGATCAGAGGATGCACACTGGTACAGATAGCAAATGGAAACACAGGGAGTCCAGGACAGATGAATCCCTCAAGACCAGTGG
The DNA here is from genome assembly GCA_004026705.1 of Nesogale talazaci. Classification (NCBI taxonomy): domain Eukaryota; kingdom Metazoa; phylum Chordata; class Mammalia; order Afrosoricida; family Tenrecidae; genus Nesogale; species Nesogale talazaci. The sequence goes on from PVJH01009002.1 coordinate 52,443, forward strand.
TGAGAGTGGCGATATCGGGAAGGTGAAGGGAAGATGGAGCAGAAAGGGGGAAACAATTACAAGGATCTACATATATTCTCCTCCCTGGGGAATGGACTACAGAAAAGTGGGTGAAAGGAGATGTCAGACAGTGTAAGACGCGACAGAATAATAATTTATAAATTATCAAGGGCTCATAGGGAGGGGAGAGAAGATGGGATAATAAGGAGCTGATGCCAATAGCTTAAGTAGAAAGAAATGCTTTGAGAATGACGGTGGCAGCAAATGTACTTGACACAAGGGATGGGTGGATGAATTGTGATAAGAGTTACATTGGATGATGGATGAATTGTGAAAAGAGTTGCATGAACCCCAATAAAATGATTTTTTAAAAAAACAGCAGCAAAGAAATCACAGGATGGCTTTGGGCAAAAGTAACATCTGACTATGTTAAAGGCAAATTTGGTAGTTTCATGGGAGGACTCACAACTGGAAAGCAGAAAGATGAGCAGAAAGCAACTGCAGTAATGCAGAAGGAACATGGTGGGTGGCTCCCACCAGATGCTGCCTGGTGAGGCGGTGAGAAGAGGTCGGATTCTGGATCTACCTGTGAGGAAGTTATCTTGTATCAGGTAAAGTGTTTAAATCCATTTACCAAAACACTGGATTAGATTTTAACTGCCCATATTCAAATCGATCACCAAAGTACACATTATGTTCTACCATCAAAAATATACAAATAAGTAGGCAGAAGTTGTATAGAGTCAGATCTTTAAAAAAAAAACTAGAAATCCAACTTTTGAAGATCACAGTTTATAAAAATATTAAATTCAGGGTTATTTCACTTTATGTACAGATTCTAATTTAGAGAACTTGGCAACTGACTCGGTAGCAAATAGCCTATGTACAACAAAGACCAGAGTAATTAATAAATCCAACTGCTGAACAGAGAACAGTTGGTCAGAAATTGATTTGCACTTTTTGAGTCTTCAGAATTCAAATTAAGTGTTCAAAGCTTTCAGAATTCAAGTGAAAAAACATCTCAAAGTCTTTCTTTCTCCATTCTCAATTCCTGTTCCTCCTTGGAGACTTCAAACTGGGATAATAAGAATAAGGTGCACTTTATGAAATGGAATTTTATAATTTATATTCTTCAACAGGGCCATTTATACACTTCCACCACAGTACAGGTTAAGCCATGGGTTAACTCAACCTTGGTTACAGGCTGGAATCTGTTAAGTCTTTACCTTCTGGCAATAAAACATTCCAACCTCATTCTTTCATTCCAACCTCAGTGGGCCCAATTAATTTCCATGTCTTTATTGGGCTACAGAACTTAAAGAGGGATAAGAGCAAAACAACAATTAACTACACCCACAATTTGGTTGCAGTTTTTTATTTGGTATAGGCAGATAAATCTGAATTGCGATTAAGACAGTTAACATTGCAATCAACATGGAAATTGGATTAATTTCACAGTCTTCTGCAAAAGTCACAGGGAACAGGAACTACCCTCGGGGTAGTACAATTTGTAAAAAGCTGATTGGCAATCTTCAAATTAATCCCAGGAGTTGTGTGTTTTCGTCAGATAGGTTAAAAACCTAACTCATGTGCAGGACACAGGAACTAATATTCTCTGTCATAGTCGAGCTACAAAAGCTTGAAAGCAGGAAGAAGAATGACTATATGTTTAATGGGAATCTTAATACATTTTAAACGACTAGGAAAGCTTTGGGTGACAAACATGGTTTCTAACTCATACAGAGTAAGAAGGTTCACAAAATTGAATTTGGTCACAATTAGCATTTGACTTATTGAGATAATGTAAAGTTAGCAGTTGGAATTCACCAGCCCCTCTAGGGGAGAAAAATGAGGCTTTCTGCCACAATGAAGATTTTTTTAAGCCATTTTATTGGCACATGATCCACATATCAAATAATTTAATACTTCTTCATATGAAAGAGTTGTATAGTCATTACTGCCAATTTTAGAACTTTTTTTCTTTCTTGTACTCATTTTTTAGACACCCCCCCTCCCCCGAGATTTACACCTTGAAATCCCAGAGGCAGTTCTCCTTCTTAAAGTCACTGCATTAACGGACTCAACGGCAGCAAGTTCATTTGAGTCAATTAGCAGTACCTACAACTAGAAAATTAGAAAACCCAATATTCTAAGGTGTCCCCTCCTTTCCAGAAGCAAGCCTATGTCTTCACTTTTATGAAAGGTTTTTACATGAGTACATGGTTTAGGTAATCAAAGGAAGCCTGAAGTTCTCTTTATGAACAAGGTCTAAAGTGGCCTTAGCAGTGGGTTTGCAAGGAGTCCTTAAAAGAGGCAAGGTGTACCTCGAGCAGCAGTGGTGCAGCTCAGAATACGTGTGAATCAACACTATGAAGCACATATTAGAATGGGCCTTCAGTACCCACACATCACCACGTCACATTTGTAGAAGGTACATAAATCCAGCCTAAGTCCCAGTCTAGCCTCCCTCTAACTTGTCTCTAATAAGACACTAGGTTACCTGTCAGTGACCATTGACCATCTGACCCACAAAAGTGCCCCCATTTTTCTTCTATTTTGCCAGGCGGCCCACGTAACACTTTTAAATACCACCAAAGTAAAAACACATAGTGACCTTGTAAAACAAAATAGAACTGCTCCTATGCGTTACCAAGACTGCAACTTCTTACTGGAGTAAGGCTGCTAACTGAAGGATAGTGGTTTGAGCTCACTGGCTTCTCCAAGAGAGAAAGGTGTGGCTCCCTGCTCCTGTAAACAAACTTGAAAGCTCTACGGAATGGCTGTGAGTTGAGTCAACTTGATGACAGGGTTTGGCCCTTTGTTGTTGTTGTTAGCGTTCATGTCTAAGTGCCAAAGTACTTTATAAACTCTAAAGCACTAAGCAAGGGGCCCTGGAAGCACAGAGGTTACACACTTAGCAGTTCAAGTCTGTAAGGTTATACGGCCTCTTAAGCTCATTTGGAGGGGGAGTGGGGGTTAAAAACTGACTCCCAAGGCACCCCCAGGCCCCAAAAACAAAGTGCTAAGCAAGTATTAGGAATCACTGTTGGGCAAACAAGTCACCTTTTAAAAGTCCCCAGAGGGGTTTGTTTTTCCACCTTCTAGGTTAGGACCTTGTCTCTTCACCCCCAGGTCCAAATGAGCAACAAAGCTGAAGAGAAGTGCTGGGAGCACTGTCACATGAGAAGGGACCATGGGAGACAGAAACTGCATTAAGTTTACTTTTCCCATCAGGACCATCAACTCAAGTACATACCATGGAGAACTAGATAGCATAACACAGTAACCAATAGTGACTTAGAGGATAAGAGTATTTGCTTGAAATGTTGAAATTTTTAACCCCAGACCACCAATGACTCAGGTTATAGAGCGTGCCGATGAACTGCTTCCATTAAAATTATAACCTTATAGATTTTAACGCACCTTACTTTGAAAAGCACAGGCTGCTATCGCCCATCCCCACTCACCACCCAAAAAAGTGCCAGTAACTTCCATCCTAACTCCAAATCTTTTCCAGGCCAGCCTCCCAGCATTTTAATATTTAGGATGAGAGATTACTGCTTCCCTATTCCTTATGCTGTAAGATGTGTTAAAGATGACCCAGGTACCCCCTACTTCCATTCCAATATAACATTTACAAAACAAGGAAAAAGGTTAGGAATAAGTCCCATGCACATGGAAGTCAACATTGCTAAAGTGTGCTTTGTAAGACCTATCACATAATGCCAATCAGGGAATGGATCTATACATCTGTGGAAAGCCCCTCAGTCACCTACAGTGTTCCTTCAAATGATCTACTTGTCAGCAGTATTTTTCTAAGTCTGCACTAGCTCTAGTTTTAAGATCATTCTTAATCAAAAGAAATTAAGTAAGGGCTCCACTGCACTCTCCAGAGGATTTAGGAAATCTTCGGGTACAAGAAAGACAAAGCAGAGCTGCCTCTTATAGTGGCTTTTAATGAAAGCTACAACTAAAGAGAGTAAGGAAAAGGAGAGACAAACAGATGCTCTGGTGTGAGTGCTGTGTGCCGTGGATTAATTCTGACCCACGGCGATCCTGCAGAAAAGAGCAGAATTGCCCTCAAAGGGTTTCCTGGGCTTTATAGCATTACAGAAGATGGTCGCCAGTTCTTTGTGTCCATGGAGGTACTAATGGGTTTAAACTGCAGACCTTTCAGTTAGTAACAGCACTGAACCCATTGCACCACCAGGGCTCATTAGCTAGTATTTAGTAATTCCTTATTTCAATCTAGACACCACGCTTGGTAGTTTCACATTATATTATCTAATCCTGCCATGCCTATAAGCCTTACCCTTGTCTTCTACTTATATAATGCCAAGAGTTCATACAGTTAAGAGAAAACAAAGTTTGAATCCAGGGTTGAGACTCCACCCAATGCCTGCTAACTTATCTTCTGTACTTGCAGGAATTCTTCTCTGATATACACTCCACTGCATGGCTACAGCAATGTCTAAAAAATTTTCTTTTAGGACTTGTGAGCAAGACGGACTCCCTTTTGCCCACAAAGCTACAGCTCAATCCAAGTGACAGTACCTGACTCCTGACTGACTTCCCAGCTTACCTCTCCCTAGCATGCCCACCATTATCCTTCAGACCCACACACACACACACACACACACACTTTTCCCCTGCTCCTCTGAGCCCACTCACCTTTGTCTTCTCAGCAACAAATATGATCTCAAACACCACTGCCATCGAGTTGTTCCAACTCACACAGACCCTTTAGGATGAGATAAAACACCTCACCTTTTTCCCTTGGAATGAGTGGTGGGTTCGAACTGCTGACCTTGCAGTTAACATTTCAATACCCAATCCCCTACACTACCACAGTTATTTACATATGAACAAAATAAAGAACATAAAGGTCAACAAGTTCTAGTCAAGAAGGTGAGAAGAAAGTGTCCCCGTTAATTTATCCATGTGACTTTGGATTCCCTACCAAGTTTTCTACTGGGAAATGTTCTATTTCAACCTTATGTACTTGGAGGAGCCTGCCCACACTATATTCAGTAGTGTTTTAAAGGTGAAAGAAGACATGATTTAGTAAGGCCCCTGGGTGACATGTATGGTTTGTCCCCATACTAACCTAAGACTGCTGAGTCAAACTTATCCAGATGTTACAAAAGAAAAGGTTTGCAATCTTCTCCCCAAAGGTCACAGCAGTGAAAACCCTACGGAGAAATTCCACTCTGTAACTTATGATGTTATGAGGAGCCTACCCAACAGCCACAGATTTCGACACAGAGGAGAGCTTTAAGTTCCACCACTAGCATTCATACATACACCTTTCCAAATGTCCTCCCTAGCTCCTGCACAGTGAATTTAAACTTCATGTTGATTCAGTCTATGTGTGCGATATATATACACACATATCTTAAAAGGGTTCAAAAAGTTTGTGTCCACCCACTGGATGTATACATATGCATATGGGGGGATGGGGTGTATGCTTAATTCTTATCTGCAAGCCATTGCTAGAAAGCAAAGGTCAGGGCAAAGTGAATAAAGAGTAAACAGCTCTTTACTGTTTCAGTGTCATCACAACCCAATTGAAAAGGAGCAGACCTCTATATCCACATGAAAAACCATGACCAATGTCTAGTGTGTAGAATAACACCAAAAACAGACATCTCTGACTCACTGGAGGTAGCTGGTCCTGTTGTTGAAGACTGGAAAAATGGGGGCACATAGGCATACTCACATTCCACCCCCCATGGAGCTTCTTCAGAATACATCTGAGACCAGAGGAAGAAAGTCCCTGGAAAGAAAGTCCAAGGCATGCAAGGAAGCAGTTTGGAGCGCAGTGCTGGGAAGAGCCACGGTCTGGGTGACTATGCTAAGTACTGCACCATCCCTGAAAAGGTGAGATGGCAAGGCCACTGTCCTGAGCTGAGACATGGATGTGAGCAGAAATGAAGCATTTCACTTCCTGGAGCTTAAAACACCAGAGTAATAGGAGGTCATGTTTGTGTCTCACATCAAAATGGATTTCTATTTCACTGTGAAAATCTGGGATTGCGAAGCAGCACAGGTTGAAGTTTTTCCAACTTAGGACTCCGCACCATTTCTTTTTACATCTTGATCCCACATGGAAACCAACCACCCTAGAATTTATGTAACACTCTCCTAAGTACAAAAGATTTAGCGTGTAAATTGCGTGGTTGTATATACAGAATCTTTTACCATTGACAAGGTTTTTAGAAAGTACCTACTAAGTACTAGGCAATACATCAGTCAGGAGCAGTGAAGACTGCAATTCTAGCAGAGACCCAAAACCCATCTGTAGATAATGGGACATCCCCTCATAGATGGGTCCCAAAGAAGGGGTGAGTCAACAAGGGTGAATAGCACCAATGAAACACATAATGTTCCTCTGGTTCCTTGAAGATTCCTCACCCCCCATTATCATGAGCCCAATCCTTTCTTTCACTGTGGACTAGACCAGAGCATGTGCACACGTACAGATAAGATCTCAGGGCACACAGATTCCAGGTCAGATAAACCCCTCAGAAACAGAAGTGAGAGGAGTGATACCAGGAGGGTAGGGGAAAAAAAGGGAAGGGGGGAAATGGGGAGAGAAAGTGGGGGGAGAAACTGTGGGGAAAGAGAGACAAGGAACAGTGTAAGGTAAGAAAAGAATAACACTTAACTTATCAAGGATTCTTAAGGGAAGGAGGGTGGCTGAAGGAGGAAAAGTAGAGAGGCTGATACCTATGACTCAAATGGAATGCAAATATTTACAAAATGATGGCAATATATGGATAAATATGCTTGATACAATTGATATATGGTTTAAAATGTTAAAAAAAAAAGACTGCAATTCTCTTCGGTGAATTTGAAAACTCAAAAAATTCACCATTATCTACTACTTGACTTTCAGGTGGATTAGCGTAAAGGGACCCTCTTTCTCATCATTCTTCTGACAGCATGGGGGCCTCTGGCAAGCTGTCCAAATTTCTTACTCTCAAACTCAGTGTGGAAATCTCTCTAAGTGCATTCTGTCCTATACAGGTTTTTGCAAGCACTTTGAAGGCAAACTTTTGATTGAGAATCATCACTGTAGTCGAAGAATAGTCCAGAAATACCCATCTGTCCATACCCCCAGTGCTCTGGGAGAGCAATCTTCGGTCAGACTAAAACCCAGAGGCTACAACATAGCCTTTGCACCACATCCAGCGATACATCCATGTGTTATTTCTAAAGATCAAGAAGCACAGAGAAAATGCAAAGGAGGATGAAGCAAAAACATTAAAATCAGACTGGAGAAAACTTTCACTGCATTGGAACACTCATTAGGAAGAATTCCACTGCTATCAAATGAAGAAAAAACAATTACCATGCATCACTGGCTGAGACTCAGTGGTATTTCACCAAAGTAACCTTTTACTCTTACCGTAAAATGACCCATATATCTTGACTCACTAAGACTCAAGACAATTGGCCTCCTAAATTAAGGATGGAAACAAGTGACTCTTTCCCATGTATCTGTCAAGGCCTAACATTAACCAAGACCTAACAAACATGGTTAACAGGAGCAGTGAGGTAGTCACTTGCTGTAGCATATCTCATGGCATGGTGAGCAAAACTCCACAGAGACCGGTCAAAAGGACAGGGTAGGGGTAGGGGTGGGGATGACAGGCAAAAGTCTTCCTAATTCTAGTACTGTGCATTCAAATAAACAGAAGATCATGCTGGCCACTGTGAGTAAAGACAGAAATAAAACTGAAGGAATAACAACAGACTTTTTCACATCTGAAAGGGGGAAAGCTGAAAGATGCCGGAAAAATAGCCAGCAGTAATCTCATAATGATCACATCTGTGCCTCTAAGAGGAAAAGCCACCCAGCAGGTAGAAATGAGCAAGCCTGCAACTCTTCCCAGGGCCCTGAGGCCAGAGGGCAGAAGCAGAAGCTAGGGGTGCATTTAATCTGCAACTGTGTGCTACTTGCTCTAGCCAATATATTTAATTAGTAGCGGTCAATATTGAAAACTGGCAATTCAGAAATTTCACATTAAACAAAAAACAGATTATGGCTGGGATGATGAAGCCACAGAGTCCCGGATCCCAGAGAGCTCTGAAACAGCAGGGGCCTGTAACAGACAAATGTTGCCTCCAGTTCTCCCAATGTCAGCCGCACTCTCCTCATCTCCTGGATCCTTCAGGGGCTGCATCCCAGCTAAGACCAGGTAGTACAATGTCACAACCTAAAAATCAAGCACGTCAGAGTACAGATCATTCCTACCACAGCAGATATGCTGCTCACGTTCTCTCGCTCTCTCTCTCTCTCTCTCATTTGTTTGGAGAATACTCAGTGCAAAATGCTTGAAAACTTCATCAAGACACAGTACAGAAACACTATTAATGGGAGGGTGAGTGGGGTGAGGTGAATTAACCCTACTGTTTTTGATACACAAATTAATCTTAACTTTGGAAATTCAATTCCTGATTTAATCCTTAAAGGAACTATTTCAACAAATCCAGGGAAAAAGTTATCAAATCAATGTTACAATATTCCCAAAGATGACTAGCTATTTAGATCATTCCAACACAAATGAGATTCATGTAGGCATGTTACACAAATTATGATTGGCCTAGAAAACCATTTGTCCACAAAGAATTCAGTAGATCCTCTGTCCCTTCTAAGGGTTGGAGAGAATGTTCAAACTGAACTGAACATTTTGATGGGGAGTGGGGGGTGCCACATTAGATGCTTTATCCCTGGGATATGGTTGGTAGTGTGGCAGCATGCATACAAAGATAAAAATCACCGTGCATTATGCAAGAAGCCCTGATTTAATATAAACAAATTTTAAGATCAAACTTCCTAAACACTGCCTCCTGGCATACCACAAATTACATCTGAGAAGTAGAAAAGAGAGAAAGGAAGGACAGAAGAAAGCAGTGGTCTGGGCCTCGTGTTTCAGACTTCCAGCTGTGAAAAGCTCCCTCAGAAACAAGCACTGGACAGCAATGATACAACCTGGCTGGACAACAACCTTCTCCGAGAGTAAGTCCTCCTGAAGACATGAAGAAGGGGTGCTCACAGCTGGAGGTGGGTGAGACAGGGAGGGGTATAGGGAGCTCCGATGGTGCCGTGGTTAAAGCGCTCCCTCAGTTGCTAACAGAGGTAAAAAGGTTCAAACCCACCAACCATTCTCCTGGGGAAGATGGGGCAGTCTGCTTTCATGATGATTGCCTTGGCAACTCTGAGGGGTGTTCTTTTGGGTCTGGCTGTGTTAGAATTCATTCATGGATTTGATTTTTGGTTTGTCAGACTTAACACTAATAGGCAGGCTTCGGACTCACTTAGCTTTCAATCCCATGCAGTCTCCCACACCCTGGAAGCTGGTACTTTGTTTTCAGTGTCAGTTTTCAAAGAGTCTGCAACTCTGGCCTCTGAGGTCCACTTGGCACTATCAGAGCAATTACCGTTGCGTTAAAATTGTGAGGTAATTAACTCACCAGCCTTCCAATTACAATGTCTCTAGAAATAAACATCTAAGCAACGCAATTCATAATGGTGGTCCCTCAAAAACACTCCTCGAAACAGAAAGCTATATAAAGCACTGAAAGTTTCCTTAATTACACCCAGACCAGGAGAAAAACTATACCCTCACTCCTTGCCCTTAACTAAATCACCACTGCTTTAGAAAAAAAATCCAGAGGAATCCAAAACTGAAGATTTTATAGCACATTAAATTCTGCCACTTAGGGCTGAGCCCCAGTGGCGCAGTGGTTGTGCGCGGGGCTGTGGCCCACTGAGATGGAGGTTCAATTCCAGCAGTGGGGCTGGGCCTCCTACTCCCACCACCGGAGAGCAGTGATGCCAAAAAAAAAAAAAATACTAACAAAAAAAAATTCTGCCACTTAATGAATGGTTCTGCCATTCAATTGAATGTACAAATTTTGAACCCTTGGTAATTTTCCTTCCCCCCCCCCAAAAAAAAATGTGTCCCATGAACATCCAGTCCAAATATTTATCAGGAGAGGTAAGAAGGTCGAGTTTTAAGTGTGAAGTGTATTAATAACCCACTGAGAACCCTAACACATAACCTAGGTTGATGGTCTCCTCTGATACTATTATAATTTGATGTGGGAGCAGATCAATATTTGGCATTACAAAATACTTAATAACTATATCCACACCCCTAAGAAAAAAACACAAACAAACAAAACAGGAAACCTCAAGTCCATGTGACCCAACATATACCAGCATAGGAATGCACTGTAGGCTGTTTGGGTTCATAATGTTCAGGTTAACAGAGAGGCCAGGAACTAACTACAATGAACAGATGAAAAGAATGGCTCACAAAAATATGACACTATACAAAGTAGGTATTGTTCTTGAAAATGTTCTGTCCTCACATTCTCCCTTCCACCAGCCCATTTCTCATCTATATGCTAAGGCTCAGCTGGCACTGTCCTTACTGCCTGTGTCATTTCCAACCCACTGTGACCAGATGTACGGCTGCTGGGGCTTTGCAAGACTTTACAAAAGCAAACAACCTCATCTGTCTCTTTTGGTTCAAGTTGGTGGATTTGAACCACCGACATTGTGGTTAGAAATCCAACCTTTACCCCATTCATGGAACCTTCAAGTGCCACGGTTAACCAGAATTTGAGAAATTCTAAGTAGTAGTCAAAGATAGACACAAACTTATTCCTGCAAAAAGACCAAGGATGAACTTTCTTCAAGAATATAAGTGGACATTTTTTTTTCAACTTCAACTTATTTGCCTATCAGTCAGAAACTATCTTATACTAAGTTCCAAATACCAAAACCTGGTGAGGCAACTAAGAGAAGCTTCAAATACAGAAAAAACGCTGGAATCTTTCCATTATTTTTTTTGTTTTAAATATTTTAATTACACTCAATGATTTGCATAAAAATGTCAGAAATGGTCACAGAATGGAAAATATATCTAAAAACTTAAAAACACACAAAAGGGGTTCTTGGGTCCAAATATATTTTAAAGACACAGAAGGTACATTTATTCTAGAATTTAGTATAACCTAAGCACTGCCATCGAGTTATTATTGCCAGCTCATAGCAACCCTGTAATAGGGCATGATAGAACAGTCCCTCCATGAATATTTTTGAAACCCCTTCATATGCAAGTGTTTTAACATAAAAATGTTTAGAGAGATAAACATGTCAAAGCACTTCGCTATTGAACAAGCGACAGTAACGTGTATGTCAGTCTCAGCACTGTGCACCCGTGTTTGGCCAAAAGTCTGCACCACAAAATGAAAACAAGCGCTCGGGGTCCAAGCAGAGATGAGGCACGCCCGGGCTGGCAGGAAGGAGGCTCCGCTTTCTTTGATGGTCTGTCCATGGCTCCAGTCAGGCCTTTCACTCCTCTAGAGCGCTGAAGCTCCGCTGCCTACTGGGCTATCACCCCCTCCCATCTAAGAGATCAGTTAGATCTGCAGAGATCCCTAGACTTAAAACAAACACGCCTGTTGCCAGCAGAGGTGACCCCATGTGTGTCACAGGAAAGAAAAAAAAGAAAAAAAAACGTGTTTCACAGGGTTTGCAAAGGCTAATTTTCAGAGATCACCGGGCTTTCTTCCAGTGTGCAAACTAGAATCTCCAGGCCTTGCATAAGCAGCCAAACTATCCACAGCACCCAGGGGTACAAATGAGTAAATACTGTCTATACTAAAGAAGTATAAGTCAACACAATTATCAGCCAAAGCACCTAATTTTACCACACAAAAACTACATTTAAAATGTGCTGGAAAACTCAGCTTATGCACCAGTACATATGATATCTGCTGGAAGAGAAAAGCCCACCTTCCTTTTCTAAGCATCCACACACATCCCTCAAAAAAATAAATTCACTGCCATCAGGTCAGTGTCCACTCACAGTGGCACTTGAGAACAGAGTTGAGCTGCCCTTCTGGGTTTCTGGAACTATAATTCTTTGTGGGAACAGAAAACCCTCTCTCCCTCAGAGAAGCTGGTAAGTTTCCAACTGCTGACCTTTCAGTTAGCAATCCAGTGTGTACCCATTACACCACCAGGGCTCCTCATACATCCCTCGGCATTAATACACTGAACTAGTTATTCCAACACCTGTGAAAGTGCCAATTCCAGATAAGCCACTCCAAAGAGTTATCCTCAGCTCATCCGTTACATGTCCATGCTCAAAGGGAAAAGAGCCAAAAGTGAAAGTGGCATGTAAGCCTAAAAGGAAGTATCCAAGGGCCAAACAGCATAGTAAGCAACAAGACCAGGAGCTGCTTCCATCGTGTGGTTTAACCAAACGCAAGAGCAATACTGGGGAAGCAGAGTGCAACAAACTGCAGGATGCTGGCTGGACAACTAGAATGATGTGGCCATCCACATACCTGCTAACAAGAGAGGTTCACTGTGGAGGAAAGGCACCAGGGAGCCAGGGAGACGGAGCTGGAGGAAGAGGTTTAAGTCATAATTAGAAGCGACAGGAGAGTCATGCCTCACATAGGAACATATGTGAACTTAAACATTCATTATAATACGCAAATCCTGCCCCATGAACTTTCACAATTCATTCTAGCATGCACATCCTGCCCCGTACAGTCCAGGGAGCACAATCAAGATAACTCAGATGAGGAGTCCCCACTTAGGGTCTAGCAAAGACAAAACACAGGCAGGGCACAATCTGATTAGCGTGAGAAGACTATGAGAGGTGTGAGGAAGGAGGAGTTGTTACAAGGTGAGAGAGGAAAAACAGACAGCTTCAGGACACAGAAAGCATAGATGCCCTCGTTTATCTTGGTTGCCTTATGTTCAAAAGGGATGAACCACAGGCGATTCCAACCATAATAAAAGCGAACATTGTATAGCAGTAGTGGCACAACTGTATAGCACTTGGCTGCTATTCCAAAGGTCAATCAGCCACACCTGCTGGAGAAGGATGTGGCAGTTGGCTTATGTAGGATTACACTCTTGAAAGTCGTGTGGGGCAGTACTACTCTGCCCTATTATAGGGGTCTCTGAGTCAGAGCCAACATCACGGTTCCAGCTTGTGCAAACTGGGGCTGTGTTTGAGTCGAGAGCATAAACAGATACTTAGGATATCGTAAGACAGGTGTTACAAACACAAAGGTCAAAACCACTGCTTCCAAATATGACGTCCATGCCATGAGGAAAACCAGGGCAGTATGGGGATCAACTGGATTAGCACAGTAGCTACAACAATTGGCTCAAATGACAGGACCAAGGCAATGTTTCACTCTGTTACACATTAAGGCCACCATGAGTCAAAGCCCAAGTCGTGCCACCTAACAAGATGAAGAGAGAATAGGGGAAGGGGGCACAACCTGAGTGAAGACCTAAAGATAAAGAGTACATTACTAAGATGTGTAAGTCCACTTCTTTGGCAGGCAGGAGACCAAGTAAGATGGCCTTGCACAGGATGCTCTGTTCTGCGTGGTAAACGCTGACTGAGGGAACCATTGTGAGGAATCTCATCCTAGAACAGCAACTCTCACGACGATCAGGGAGCTTTAAGGACTCTGAAATCAAGACTGGGTGGGGCTGCGTGGTTTTCAAAAACCTAAAAAGGATCTTAAAAAACCATGTCTGGTTTTTTTTTCTTCTCAAATGAGAAGAAACTGATGCCCCAAGACTGACCTCAGGATCATGCAGGTCCTAACTCCCGTTACACCTCAGCACCTGTGAGCATTTGCGCCCAACAATACCATCTCAGGAGTTAGAGCTCAGTGAAAACTGTACCAGGGAAACTATGTTCTGCAGAGAAAACTAGAGCTGAGCACACGGGTAGGTAGAGTGGAATAATGGCCAGTTTCAGAAGAGAAGGAGAAAGTATAGGAGAAAGCTCTTTGCAAAGTGAAATTTATTCAATTTCTCTTCTAAAATGAAGTGCATCCTACACTTTGGGTGTTTAGGCATCTGGGAATGATGGTGACAGAAGAGAGCATGTCGGCTTTTAAACACACACCTTCTTCTGAGCAGCACAGTGGAGACAATCCTGTCGTGCTCCCACCTTTTTTAGTTTTTCTTGCCCTTGCATGTGAAATCCAATCATCCAGAACCCACCCCTACAAAGAGTTGGGAGAAATAGGGAAAGCCATTAACAGGAAGTTAATGGCAACATTGTCCATCAAAGTAGCAATTAAATACATAGATAAAAGTAATAGAGATCCTTATAAAGAAGTTCAAAGGAAGGAAGGAAGGAACCGCCATAATGGTGCACATGAATGCCCTGGCCAACAGTCGCTCTCAAGAGCACCAGTAATGCCAAGAAGAGAGGCAAGCACCATGTTCGTATTAGGCCGTGCTCCAAAGTCATTGTCCGGTCTCTTAACTGTGATGATGAAGCATGGCTATATTAGTGAATTTGAAATCACTCATGAATCACAGAGCTGGGAAAATTGTAGTGAAATCACGAGCACATTAAACAAGTGTGGAGTGATCAGCCCTGGATTCGACGTGCAGCTCAAGGCTCTAGAAACGTAGCAGAATAACCTGCTCCCATCCCACCCATTTGGTTTCATCATGCTAATGACCTCTGCTGGCATCATGGACCACAAGGACGCCAGGTGAAAATGCACGGGGGGTTGGGGGTGGGAGTGGTGGTCTTCGGCTTCTTTTTCTAGAGATGCTATGCATCGAAACAGGTAAAATGCCAAGGGGAAAAAGAAAAAGAATAAATGGTCATACATTCACACCACTGAATATTATTTATCAGCACAAATACTACTCATACACAGACCAAAGCATGTTATGAACCAAGAATGTATGTCCACTCACATCTGATCTTTTTTTATTACAACAGGCCTGGAAAAACAAATGTATTCAGAGAAACACAGATTTTAATCACATGTCCCACACCTTACACTAGCTTATTAATGAGATTTTGGAAATGAAAATATCAAGGGGGAAAATCCCCTTCAGATTTTTGTTACAGCTTAATCCACATTGGTTCATGTTTCCTAACAGAAAATTCCCACAGCAGACACTAGTCAGCTAGCACACAGAAACCAGGGCCCTATTCTGCCAATGAGCTGCTCAAGGCTGAGGTCAGGCTGCAACAGGGCACCTCTGAATGGGATAAACAGCCGTAGTCTGGGCCGAGTTAACAGGTCAAACCTTAGAACAGTGCCTGGTAGGGAAAAGCATATCCATTTATGGAATTTTGCTTAGAGGAAAAGAGACCCCGAGTTTCATTAGAACATGTCTTACCCAGACCTATTCACTTAATTGGACAAAGAGACCTTGAGAATTCCAAAGCCTTGTGTCCTGGAGGTCACCAGGTAAAGTCACTTTGCAGAGTAATTCTTCCACAAAGCAGATTGATCGACTGAAGAGCAGCCTGACTGGTCTTCACTAATGCCACACTCAATTTTGAACACCGCCTGTTTCAAGCTAGCTGAACTTGAGGGATTTCTAAAGCTTTCCAAGGACATCGGAAACATTTGAGTCGGTAGCAGTGCATTTATCTCTGTTACTAAAGAAAAGTCACCTTCGAGAAGCGTGGCCCTGAAAGCCCACATCATGTGCACTAATAAAAAGGCAACAAAGGAAACGGAAAACTGTTTCAAGACACAGTTCTATTTTCTACCAGGAGAGCCAAAGGGAACTCTAAGAAAATTAAAACCTTGATACCCGATTTTTTCAAAATTATGTGAGCAGCAAAGATCAAATTATAATAAGACCAACTATATAGCTCAATTTCTAGGAAAGGAGCTCAGATGGATGCTTATTTCACATCAAGAGTTCTAAGACATGAATGATTTAGAAATACACACAATCCCTGAGCTACTAAAATAATGACAACCTGAAGGTGGGATGACATATCAGAAGAGTAACAACAGGAATTTTGCAGAAGAGTCTTTTACCCCTTATTTAAAACGAAGAAAAAAGTATTGTTCAGTAACAATCCATCTTTTAAAAACAGAAACATGGCTATCCTTTTCAGTTGGTCTTGATCTGTCCTGCTGCTCTTTATCACTGGCGATTGGATGTTTCACTCAGAAGGTCACCCCATGGCTTTAATAAGTTTGGGGAGCAGAAAGAATAAAACCTCAGGTAGGATGGTATGAAGAGCCTAGTCAATAAAAAAAAAAAAAACAAGAAAGAAAGAAAGAAAAACAAAGCTATGACTAAATGTCCAAAAACTATTAGCAGAAAACATACAGAGATTTCAATATCATAGTCTTAAGTGCAAATGATAAAAAAGGAGTGTGTCTTGAAAATCCATGCCACCGAAATTTCAAATGACGCCCACATGTGACCCAGTTTGCTTCTCTAGTCAAAGGCATTTTGATGCTCCGTCTCTATTCGATGCTCTACCTCTGAAGTTCAGCCAAACATTTCTTAGAATCAAGTTGGGGAACCTTGGTCTCAAGTACCTAACACAGGTAGAAGGTCAACAACAAAAAAGGAAGACCCTTCATGGGGATGAAGGAGCAGTCGATGGCTTTAACCATGAGCTCAAACATAACAATTGTGAGGATGGCCCAATTTCATTCTGCAGTAGAAGAGTCACATGAGCTGGAATCAACATTTTTAAGGCCACCTATCAAATATACAACATTCTGGCTAACTTTGGGAACATCTTTTCAAGCCTAATACAAGTAAAAGACAAGAGGTACATCACTTTTACTGAAGTACATGCTGGAATGCTATTGAATGAGATCAGTTAGGGTTTTGGGGACAAAAATAAATTAGTAAAGATAGACAGGAATTCGAATATGGGGGACAGGAAATATATGGCAAATGTGAAAAAGAAGCATTTGGGGGGGGGGGAAAGGGCATTGTTACTGGATGGAGTGAGAATGATTATTATTAGTTTAATCTAGGGCTTGCCAGGGAGTGAGAGGATCCTAACAGCTTAATAAAATGGGTAATCTTAACCTTATTTTTCAGGTGAGAAAATGAACTAGAAAAGTAATTTGCCACAAACTATAAAATTTGTAAATCCAGATGATTCGGACACCAGCCTACTTACTACCTACTGCCATCAAGTTGATCTTGAGTCACATAAGCCAATAAAGGATTTCTGAGCCTGTAAATCTTCATGGACGCAGATGACCTTGTCTTTCTCTTGTGGAACGGCTGATGGGTTTGAACTACCCACCTTGAAGCTAGCAGCCAATGCTTACCTGACCAGTGCGGTGCCATTAGGGTCATCAAAGCACAAACTTTTCGTACGATGTAAGCTGGGGAAATTCAAAAGTTAAAGTGACCAATATCCATATTACCCGAGATCAAAGAAATAGCACCTCTTGTTGGGCCAGGTAATGTCGGTTTTGTAGGAGTGCGTGATTTGATTCTAATGTTCAACCAAGGAAGAGAGCCATTCTAAGATGCCTTCCTAAAACAAGGACATCAGTTGTGTTGTGTGGACTAGGCAAGACTCTACTGAGAGACTAGGCAAAGACACCAAGGTGTTCTGGGGAAAACAAGGAGTGTATCAGTGCAGGTTGGTGGAACTGGGGAAGTCCATCCAAATAGAGATTTTGCTTAGTCAATATTTAAAGGGGAACTATTTTGCTAAAAGTACAACATGCCCTCAGGTAGGAAATCGGTACCCTAAGATTATAAGTAAGATAGGGGCACAAAATTATTTTTATAGCTAATATGGCAAAGAAGATATAAATTTCAAGGAGATAAGAACTAAGAAAAGCCTAGACAATGCAAAGGCAATGATTAAAAATAGGAAAAAATAGTAGACATGGTGCACTGGTTGCAATCAAAGGCTCGGGGGACCCTTTCTAAGTTTCACCATTCTAAGCTTAGGAAATGGAAAATTATTATCTCCATGGTATCCCGGAAGGATTAAATGAGATAATCCAAGAAAAAAGAAGCCAAGGTCTCCTGTATTCCCACAGGAGTTCAGCAAAAGAAAACAGTTGCCAGATGCCACAAAGTCAGTTCAGATGCAACAGCAACCCTAGGAAAGGCACAAGGAATCCCTAACAGGTCTGTGCCTTTGTTAAGTTTGAACCCACTGCTACAGCCACTCTATCAATCTGTCTTTTTCAAACCCTCTCCTACTTTATCAGTAAGAAAATAATACTGCACTTCCCCCAATCTTATTATTATTATTATTACATTCTTTAGCTGGCCTTGATATCTTTAAAGACTCAGTAGAATAGAATCTTAGCCTATTTCATACCTATTTTTGATTCTTCTATTACCAGAAGTTAGGTGAAAACACAAGAAATTAATTTATTTTCTTAAATGTTAAGGTAGAATATGCCCCTACACATAGAGAAAGAAAAGTATCTGTCATTTCCTAAGTGGCTACTGAACTTACATGTCAAATTTACTTAATATAAAACAAAACTTCATGCTCAATCATTATTCTTAGTATCAACAGAATTCTTAGTATCAAAAAATGCTTAGGCAACAGATAAATCTGGTAATGGGATTTGGTTAAACATCTAAAAACTACCCAAAATAACCCTATACAACTTAAAAATCTGAATTTGTCAAATTATAAAGCTCGCTAGTTTACAAGACTTCCTATTTAACATCCACTTTCATACTCCTTATTTTACCTTAGGCTATTCTCTTACACACTTAGCCTACAATCCTTTAGGCTAAGTGACCGTTAAACTCCCAATGTGAAAGGCAATAAAGTGCTTCTTGAATAAATTGTTATATACATGCTACATCTTAGTCATTATGTTGGTGTCCTGAAGTCACTAGGTTTATAGTACTCCTTCCTCAAGAAATATAAATCACCAAAAGGGGTGGTGTAAGCCAACATGGAAGAAAAATAGAATTAAGAGATTAAATGAGCCAGTTTCCTCTCAAGACCTTTATACCATATAGCTTCCAAATGAGAAAAAGACATTTGAGGTTGTTTTTAAGAGTTTTATGTTCTTTTAAACCCCTTGTGTACACAGATCTTGATGTGTCAGTAGTTAAACATTCCACTGCCAACTCAAAAGTCAGCAGTTCAAACCCACCAACTGCTCAACAGGGAAAATCTGTGGCCATCAGCTTCCATAATGGTTTACAGCCTTGGAAACACTATGGGATAAAAGTTCCACTCTGTCCTTCAGGGTCGCTCTTGAATTGGAGTCAATTCCAGGGCAAAGGATTTGGTTTTGGCTTTGAGCAATTAGAGGTGGGGTGCCAGTAGGGGCAATTACCAGTATGTCTCTGGAGTGAAGTATAATTACACTGATTTCTACATTCAAGGTTGCCTAAAACCAAAGTGTACAAAAGAAAATTGTGATTATAATAATTCCTTAAGATACATGAAGGGAACTTCAAAAATTCATGGAAAACAGACTTAAAAGGTAATACAATTTTTTAAGTTCTCTCTCACCCCCAGAATGAAAGTTGCTAGTAAGAGTGATGTAGTGAGAAGAATTTCTGGGAAAGGCAAATTTTCTCCTGTTCGTTCTTTGGATGGGATGGTGCTGGTAGTGCTGGGTCCTATTGCTACTCTTGTTTTGCACTTGGGTGGGGGAGCACCCAACAGTTATAATGACTACCAGGGAGGGGTTACAGGAAGAATCTTAACTTTTTCATTTTTTGGCTAGTGGAAAAATGGTAGGAAAATGATGACACTCTTACCTGCCAGGAAGGCAGGCCAGTTAGTTATTTTCACCAAAGCATTTGAATCCACATCCGCAGATGCCCACATTTCTCCTTTCCCCTTCTATGCATCCCCACATGAACCACAAATGCACTCTCAGCCTTGGGATGGATTTGGTACTTAGGATTAATTACAAGCATATCAGTTGCTCTGGGAATTCACTTACAAGCAAAGTGATGACATACTATAAACATGGCTCTAAGAACTGGAATAACGTGCTTCCATCTGTGTTCAATTCCATCCCAGCAGCTCAATCTTATGTCTATAAACCTCAACAAAGTTAAAAATTTTGTGGTAGTTTCACTAAACAACGTTAAAGGTCTGATCTCTGATGGTTCTCCTGGAAACAGGGGAAGGCAATAGGTAAGCTAGGTAAACGAAAAACCAAATCTATTGCATCAATCCCAACTCATAGCAGCCCTCTTTATAAGGGAGCCAAAATCCTCAACTTCTTCCCTCTGGAGCAACTGGTAGGTTTCAACCATTGCTGAAGGAGTGGTGGGTGTTGCAGTTCAAAAGTTAACTGGAACTGACAGCAGCACTATGGGGAGATAGCACACAATAAACATACAGATGACCCATTGTAACTGAGTATGTCACTTGTCTCAGAGCTTTGACGTTCCGTTCCATCTATATATTAGGATCACACTGATCATTTTCTATTTAATTTGAAAGCTGGGCACATCATTAAATAGTTGTGGCTTGAACAAGCATACTCTGGGTAAATACACAAAACAAAACAAAAGCATCCCAAGTCCCACATCTCTTATCATTTCCGACACAAACATCGCAGATTCCATGACCTGACCTCTCGATGTCCTCCAAGCAAAAAGGCCTGAGGGGCTGTGAGCTGCATGGGCACTTAAGCATTCAGAGAAAACATTGCCAAGACCTCCTGACACATGTGGCAAAAGGAACGTGACTCCATAATATGGGTTCTGTTAAGTGAATTTTAGGGCATGAAAAGCAGTCTTTAAAAGCAGTTTGTAGGGCAGAGCCCCGGTGGCATAAATGGTTGAGTGCGGGACTGCAGGCCACAGGCTTGGCGGTTCATATCCAGCAGCGGCTCTCAGGAGCGGCACTGGGTAGCGCCCACAACCA
Organism: Nesogale talazaci; assembly: GCA_004026705.1. NCBI lineage: Eukaryota > Metazoa > Chordata > Mammalia > Afrosoricida > Tenrecidae > Nesogale > Nesogale talazaci. Next base: position 73,130 of record PVJH01009002.1, read on the forward strand.
CCAGAGGCAGTTATGCCCACACACACACACACACACACACACACACACACACACAAAAAGGCAGTTTGTACCAAGAGGCCAGAATATAAAACAGAAGTGGTTAGCAGGGATGGATCACCCAATAAGAAAGGTAAGCACGGGCTTACTTGTGCTTACTTAACTAATACTACTACACAGTAAACTGTTCCACATGCTTTTCATCACATCAGGGTGTTCTCTGGGGCCAGGATCCCTGGGCTAAGAATTTCCTAGATCCAAAAGAGAAAGAGGAGTTGTAATACAGATGACAGAGAGTGATAGAATAGTAGTAGCAAGAGCAGGAACCAGAAGCCTGGTGCCAAAAGGCTATAGCGATACTTGAGGATCTATGAAACTATACACACGTAATCCAGTCATAGCGCTGCCCCAGGGGGGTCTGGCAGCAGAGGGGAAGGAACAGCTGTCCTGATCAAGAACTGTGTCCCAAGCTGTTCCTGTTATTTGAGTCACTCCTAATCCACTTCCTGCGTAAACCCAATAATTACAAGTATTAATGGGGGTTCTGTATGGTCATTACAATTAGAAAATCCAGAGAGTGGGAGACAGCTGGTGCCAATGCCTCTCTCCCCCTCCTTAGAGGTCAGACATCCACACCACCATACCTTTTTTACAAAAGCCCTAACATTTTCTCCCAATTTCTCGTGCAAAAACCTCAGATCAGGTCAAATGGGCTCATGATCATTATCATAGATCTGATTGTGTATCCCTCAAAAGATGTTTCAACTTCACTGGGCCGTGATTCATTCTCAGTGGCGTGGCAGTTATGTACTGATGATATTTAACAGTTAAGAATGATTATATCGTTGTACCACACTATAATGGATGCAATCAGCTGTTAAGGAGAGCAGGCTGGGAGCCACCCCCTTCCTCTCATAAGGCAGAGCCCTGGACAGATGTTTCTCCCACCTGATTCAACATTTATCTTGCAAGAGATAAAAGGGTGTGAACTGAGCAGCACAGAGGGCCCTCAGCATCACCAAGAAAGGAGAGGCAGGAGCAGAGCACATCCTTTGGACCATTCTTTGGCCCTTCACTCTGAAGCTCCTAGAGCCAAGAGATCAAAACACACCCGAGAGTTTTAAGAACTCTAGGCTCCCAATCGCTCAAAAGAGACAAAACCCCCAGAGCAGAGAGAAAGCATTCCTCTACAGCTGATGCTCCCTGAATTTGATTTCTAGCCTGCTAAACCTGTGAGAGAATGAATCCATTTGGCAAAAGGCATTCACCTGTGCCATTTCTGTTGTAGCAACACTGGAGAACTAAGATCCCATCACTTGCATTTTCTTTGCTTTCTCATTGTTTATAAACAATTTAGAATGATCACACTAATGGGTCCTCTTTTTTCTTTGGGGGGGGCCATCACTGCTCTCCAGTGGTGGGAGTAGGAGGTCCAGCCCCATAGCTGGAATTGAACCTCCGTCCCAGTGGGCCGCAGTCCCGCGCACAACCACTACGCCACCGGGGCTCAGCCCTGGGTCCTCTTTCTAAGTGGAAGACAAACCGTCAACTAATGCACATTAAAGTTAAAACATGAATAAAAATGTGGGTAAATGGAGGCCAGAAGAGAGAAGTTACTGAAAAGCATTAGACAATCCCAAGGGGTTATGACAAAAAGGAAAAACAAACAAACAAAAAGTCAACCCTAGAGGGTAGAGTTGCCCCTATGAGTTTCTAGATAGTCTATGGGAGTAGAAAGGCCCATGCCTGTGTCTCCCACACCCACTCCCATAAAGGCTTATAGCCCCACCACTGCAACCTGCCAAGTGCTTAGACAAAGATCTTAAAAAACAAACCAGAAATTTGTGCCATCTAGTAGAAGAGAAATGACATTTGGCTAGGTCAAATTTAAACATACTATATTGGAGTAATACATTTTAGGGAATTTTTTTTTTCTAATCACAAATCTCATAACCTATCCAGACTTTTTATTTTGGGAACTGGATGAAGAAAACTCTCATGAGTGTTTACAGTTGACACAGAAAAACAGAATGATGCTCTCCTTAGTTATGTCAATGGTAACTTTAACAACACAGAAAAACTTCAGCTCCATGTAAATGGTTAGTATGGGGGGATGAGGGAAATAAATAAAATTCAAAACTGTTTTCAGAAAAATCACCACCTTCTGAACCTTAACATCCAATACAGCGCTTAAGGCTTAGTGACCATGAGAGGCACGTACAGAATAGAATGCACAGATTTCCAAGTTCAACCAGCTCTCATCGCAAACGTATAATGCCCTCTACTATCAATCCTCCAAAGAACTTCATGGGTCTCTTCAACCTTCTTTTGATAGAGCCATAACTGAGTTTCATAACCTACATTGAACTTGTATTGATTTTTATCATGAGTAACAAAATACAGCAATATACCAAGATTTCCAACACACTGAGGGCTTGTTTTATAAACCCCCAAACATCTTCTGTCCAACTCAGACATTCCACCTCCATCCTTTTATAACTGCTATTATCTGCACTTGCCATCTTTGCTCTACTAGCTTCAATTCACACATCTACACACACAAGCCCATCACTACTGTAAACTTTGCTTACCTTCACCTCTCTCCTCCTCTTTAATAAGAGTCCTCCAAGAGTTCTTCCTTGGTGACTTAGCACACACTATATGCAGACATTCTTAATTACTTCCCCTATATGTGGTAGTTTTGATGCGGAGCCACGCCAGGGTACAGACCGAAGTTAAAGGACTATACCGCTTCTGTCACTACCACTCAAATCAATGTGCATTATTCATCAGTGGCACCCAAAGATATTCCAGTGTCAGTGACGAGCACGCCAGGAGAAATCAAACTGCCAGGAGAGCTTATCTTTACAGGAATGAGAAACCATTTTGGACCTGGATTCAGGAAGGAACGGGACAGCGTAACACTCAGGGACTAGAGTGACTGCTTCCCATCTTCTCATTTTCTTATTTCCTGGAACACCAAGTGCCCAAGAGGGATGGGCCATCAGTTTCCCATCAAAAGGGGAAAAGAACCACCCACTATCTAAGACAGATTGACTGTTTAAACACATGTACAGCAGGCCTTTTGCAAAAGAAAAGGCAAGCTGTCCTGTCAGAGCTCTTAAAAGCTTATGAGGCTGACAATTTTTTTCAAGAGGTGAAAAGATATAGCCTAACCCTGGACATTCAACCTTGAATTTGAGAAAAGGTGCTAAGCCAATTTAAAGTTTTAAAAACCTAGTATTTTAGAATTTCTAAATACTAACCGTCTCTCATTTCAGAGTGAGTAGTCAAATCAAACTATTAAAAAGTTACAAAATTTGAGTAACAAGTCCATAGTGTTTGGGGCAATCATTTTTTAATTTCTTGCAGTTAAAAGCAACATGGTCTTCCCAGAGCCAGAATATCACCCTCATGGCATTCTCCTCCAAAATGAGGATACTACCTTGACAAATGGAATATACAGAATGGCAAGCATTGTTTGCAAGACTACTTCAATGACACACCTAGGATGGGGGAGGGTGTTGGGGTGGGGTGTCTGTCCGGCATATATAGCTCTTCAGAAAACAAAAATTTAACAAAACCAAAGATGATTATCATTTCTCTTTACCACAAATTTTCCTTGGTTTGTCTTTTACACACACACACACACACACACACACACACACACACACACACCAGAGAAAGCACAATATACACATCGAACCAAACAGTAGTTGTCAAAATAAACTGAAGGAGTTAAAACTCTTTCTCTTCACACGTTAAAAAAAAATTCCAAGTAATATTTTTAATGCCTTAAAAAGGAAAGCTTCCCTTCCATAACCCTCAAGATTTATAGACAAATCATAATTAAGTTGGTAAATATTAGTGGACTTTAAAAAAGCTCATGGAAAAATGAAATTAAAAGATATGGAATTTTTCCATGAAATTTCTGAGGCCTCTCCATATATATCTTATATAATGATTCTCTAAGCAGCCAGTTTTGTACAATTTATGACCCAAGAAGACAGAATTTTAAATAACACAGCCATCAATAGTACATAAAATGTCCCCTAAAAGATGGATCTCCTGTAAAACTCAGGACATCTTAAAACAGAGGATTCTTTTTAAATTGTGAGTATTAAAATGAAACTCAAAAGCTCAAGATTTCACATTTTTAAAACAGTACATTCTTATGTTCCTTACAAACCAAACACAAACCCCGCCGCCACTGAAACAACTTAGGGCAACTATAGGGCAAAGTACAACCCATCCTTAGTTTCCAAGACTGTAAACCGGTAACAGGTGTAGAAGCAGCCTTCTGAGACCCACACAGCAGCTGGTGGGTCTGAATCCTTGGCCTTTTGGTTAGCAGCTCAATGCTTAGCCCACTGTGCCACCAGGGCCCCTGCTCATCATAATGGCGGCACAGAAACAAGGCATGTACAGGCAGTGTGCTCTTTCTTGAAAGCTGCTCTATCGCTATTTTGCATTTCCAGGAAAATATTTCCAAAAGCTAAATGATCGTTTAATATTGACTCCTCTTCACAACCTGCTCTTTGGCACTCCCACCTCCTTGCAGACTGGCAAAAATAAAGATCAGGATTTTTCTTAAACATTTTATTGAGGGTGCTTACATCTCTTGTAACAATCCAGACACCAAATGCAAAAGATCGGGATCTTTTTTTTAATTGATTTTCCAGCTCTCATCCTTTTCCCCCACCTAATTGTAGGATACCACACAAAGCGAGAGGACCCATTTTTGCTTTGGGATTTTCTAGTGATTCCTACTTCTACAAGACACAAAATTTTTAAAGAGCAAAGTATTTCAGCAATCACAGGAAGAATGAAAGCAAAAAGCCAATGGGGAACCGATTAGGAGCTACAGAAAGCGCTCAGATTACAAACAGCTAGCGTACCAAAGATGATCGATGTAAAGCCTCCTCCCTCTGGTTTAAAGCCTGCGCTCACACATTCACTGGGTTATTAAGGTTCCGGTTATTTACAAATGTGGAAGAGCTTATTACATATAAAAGCTCTTAGATCCAATAAACTCTGGGTAACTTGCTACCTTCATTTAAAAAGTCTCTTCCTCACAATTACTATCCATTTGAACAGTGATTTGACCATAACTCTGTCCTCTGAGACATTACATAAAAGGACTCTCACCTACTCAAAAATCAATCTTTTCAATTAGATGAAAACTTAATGAAAGCTGAGGTCATCTTGATGAAAGCAAAATACTGCCAAGAGGCAAAACAGCTTTACACTCGAATGGTAAACCCAAAGTTGCCAGATTATAATTCTGCTGCTTAGTCATTAAGGGCCAAACATCCCTGATAGGTCCCACCAGGACAGTGACCTCTATAAGGATGGTCCCCAGGGTGTATAGGATGCCTGATGCTTTGGAATGGGCTCCTTACACAAGCAGGCAATAACCATTCCCTCCTGAAGAGTAAAAACCCCAAATACACAAGCCATTTTCTGGGACTGGTTGCACTTGCCTGTATTCTTTGTATAGGTTGCCCTACCAAATCAGTATCGTTATCATGGAACGCAATTTGGACTTTCTTAGCCAGTTACATTAGTCCCCTTCTCCATAGGCCCAACAGCATGCTCTTGAGATTGCTAACCACAAAGGACAGGGACAAAAGACGGCAAAGCTGGTTGATGTGGAGCCCAACTCACAATCAAGATATGGAAGCCAATTTAGCTAAGTGGACAGGTTGAATTAACCTGACCTTTATGCTTCAATGTCCTGATTTGCTCAATGAATACCATCTGCCCAGCTGAGTCCTGAGCTGCTAACAATAGGATTTGAACAGCTTAAGATCTGAGACAAAAATGAACACAAATCCATGAATCCTACTCGTCGCTTTAAAATCAAGAGTGAACTCGAATTATCTGTTAAAAACATAAACAAAAAAACTCACACGACATTCTCCCAAAAAACACCCAACAAAAGCACGTGCACAGAGAACTGTTTCCTAAAAATCATTAAATTGAATCTTAAAAACATGAGCAGCCCAAAGAATATGCAAGCTCACTATGTAAATCCCTACTACATCGCAGACACAGAGTTAATACAAACACAACCTAAGTGAAGAAACATTTAAGTCTCCTTCATGTTACAGGGTATGACTTAAGGAATATACACTTAAATGAGCCTTGAGGACCAGGCATTGAGAATGTAAACCTGTAAGTTAGGGTATATTATGTGCATTGGGGACAGGGAAGGTGACAGGATGGGGGTGGTGGTGGTAAGGGAGGAACTGAGAAAGAAGATGAAAAGAAGCATCATGTTAAGATGTGGATTTACCATAATGAGATGGGAGAACCTCATTCCAGGATCAATTTTAAAAAATCGCACAAAAATCCATTGACCATGTTTTAAATGATAATCTGACTAGCACGTAAAATGAGAAATACATGTTGGAAAGGGTGGAGGGCTTTGGACACTTGAAAGCACTTAGAAACCTGCTCCATCGGCCAACAGGAGACAATGATGGTCTCAGGCAGAACAGAGTTGTCTTCTCTTGGCCCAGTACAAGAATTTATCTTAAAGACTATGTCCAATTCTAACTAGATCATTGTTATTCAAAAACAAAATTACAAGAAGAGAACAGGACCCTAGATGATCCACCAAACCCAAACCAAACTCACTACCATCCAGTCAATACCAACACATATTCAACCCTAAAGGACAGAGTAGAACTGCCCCTGTAGGTTTCGGGGAAGGCAACTCTTTATACAAATAGACAGTCCCATCTTTCTCCCAGGTGAGCTACAATTGAGGTGTAACACCTGGGCACATACAACTCTAGAATGGTTATTCAGGTCACGAACTCTAGAGGCCAACTGAAATTGTTTTAATACTAGTTCTTTCGCTTGCTATCTCTTTTGGTTCAATCATTTAATAAATGATTTGTGTACCACAAATCTGTGGTACCACAGCTCTGCGAGATTTCAAGTAAATTCATGCAACTGAGTCTAATAACAGACCA
>PVJH01009003.1:0-38301 GCA_004026705.1 Nesogale talazaci
CCTTCTTGTATTTTTCCCTGTGGGTGTGGGATGTTGGCCCCTCCCCCAGCCTGTTCTCTGCCATGCCCACTTCTAGAGAGGGAGCCCATCAGACTCTGGTTGCTTCCAGCTCTGTAGCTCTCTCTTTTCTTGCATCCTTCCATGCATCCACTCTGTCCTACAGGGTGTTTTGTGGTAGGAACTGCTTGCCCACTCAGGTTTCTGTGAAGACTAGACCAGTACTCTCCCCCCCCAACCCCGGGTAGATTATGCCCTTTTCCCTCTGCTATCCTTTCCTTTTAGCAAACAGAAGCAATTTATTTGAACCAGTTACCAATAATTCTAATTGCTGTATGTTTTAATCATAATTTTCCAACAATTTTTTTTAATTTAAAATAACTCTATGGGGTGCTCTTACAGATATTATAATGATCCATAAGTCAGTTTTATCAAGTACATTTGTACATATGTTGCCATCATTCTTTTCAAAACATTATCTTTCTATTTGAGCCGTTATTATCAGCTCTGGGCTTGCATTATTTTAAATGACAAATTCTCTATAATGGGGGAAAAAGTCTTTCTTGTAACTCATCATTTCATCTGCTGTAAAGACCAAGTGGCCACCTGAGAAGGAATAGTCAAACACACAGTCTGAAGTCCCCCCAACGGTCAGCCCAGGACTCATGCTGTGATGTTGGTTCCTTTGTAGCCAGGGACTGAGGGCTGGGCACACCAAAACATTGTTTTTGGCATAAAATGGAAAGGTTAGCTCTTGCTTCCAAAGCTTCTTGGGTGTTTGAAAAAGCTATCTGTATGATTTGCATTCACACCCCCACCCCACCCCCAGGCATTTGACATAATGGAGGGTGCTTGCCCCTGTCACTCAGGCCCATCCATCATTCTGAGCTCTCTGACCCAAGTCTATACAAAAGTGTCTCTTAGGGTGTGAAGGAAAAGGACATTCTGGGTCCTTACCCTCAACTCTCCAGTTAGGGTTTGGAGATTCGACAGAGACTGAAGAAAGGCCTGGAGCTGAGAAAAGGCTAGCTCTGAAATATAGACTGTCAGAGTCCAGAGGGCAGGGCTATGCCCCTGTTTCATGTGTTACAGTATCTAACAGAGTGGCCACGTGGAGAAAATCTGGAGTATGAATGAATGATCACAGGAAGTAGGTACCAGATCAGTCTGTTTCTTTTGGATGATGGACCCTCTGGAGCCCAGATTTTTTTTAAGAACAGTTCTAAACTAAAATATGGTCTGATGTCAGCAACTATAGATAAAGCTCAAGGAGTGGTACTTGTCTGATAAGAGCACACAGGAGCCAATGAGCAGGGAGGGAAAATGAGTAAAGCACGTTCTGGCCCACCAAGCCCTGAGGACAATATTTCTGCTCAGAGCAGTCAATGCACAGAGAGGACCATAAAGCCAGCCCACCATGAGACACTATGATCTAAGTAAACTGCTTTTCTTTATTTCATTTCTCTTGCATTATTTTTTGTTTTATTTTATTCTACGGTAACTATTTAATAATATTAATAAAAAGGGTAGGTTCAAGGTCCATTCCTTGAATGTTCCTCACTTACCCACACACCACAGGGGACAGCATTGGAGACACACAGCAGGAACTGTGCCCGCTCTAAATGCACCATGCCAAAGTCAGACACTGAGGGCGAGCAGCAGAGCAGCAAGGGGGACAGAGCAATGGAGTCCCTAGGGAGCACCAGGACCAGGTGCCCCATCAGATTCAACTGGAAAACCCTTGTAAAGGACAACTAATAGACCTCGAACTATTTATAGGTTTGCTGTTATTGCCTTTGTTGATATTGTTGCAGCTATTGTTTCATTGTTTATTGTCTTGTGTTAGTATATGTTGTCACTGCATGGCTATCTGGAAGGGATAGGCAGGATAAACAAGCCTAAAGTGAGAACAATGGGATGGCAGTTCTGGGGAGATATGGGAAAGAGGGGGAGAGGGGGGAAAGGAAGTGGGTGCTAACTAACCCAGGGACAAGGGAACAACAAGTGACCAAAAATCTATGGCAAGGAGGGTGTAGGAGGTCCAGGACAATGTAGCCTAGAGGAATTCCTGAAATACAAATGAAGGCTGAACATGATAGTGAGAGAAAAGTGAAAATAAATAAAGGAAAGTACTAGGAGGCAAAGAGCATCTATAGAGGTCTAAATACAGGTATATACATATGTAAATATATTTACATATGATGAAGGTGAAATAGATCTATGTACATATAAGTATAGGTTTAGTATTAAGGAAAAAGATGGACAGAAAACCCCTACTTAAGTACTTCCCCAATACAAGAACACTTTGTTCTAATAATTTGGCAGTCTGAGATGCTCACCTTCCGGACATGATCGCTGAAGACAAAATGAGTGCATAAGCAAAGTTGGTGAAGAAACTGATGGTGCCTGGCTATCAAAAGATGTAGCATCTGGGGTCTTAAAGCTTGAAGTTAAACATGCAACCATATAGCTCAGAAGCAACAAAGTGCACATGGAAGAAGCACATCCACCTATGTGACCACAAGGTGTCGAAGGGATCAGATATGCAGCATCAAAAAGTGAAGAAATCCTATCATTGTGTATGAGGGAGAGTGAGGAGTGGGGACCCAAAGCCCATCTGTAGGCCACTGGACATCCCCTTACAGAAAGGTCTCAGGGAGGAGAGGAGCCAGTCAGGGTGCACTACAGCAACAATGAAGCATAACTTTCCTCTAGTTTTTAAATGCTTCCTCAGTCCCACTATCATGATCCCATTTCTACCTTACAAATCAGGCTATACAGGAGGATGTACACTGGTACAGAGAGAAACTGGAAACACAAGGAATCCAGGACAGATGATCCCTTCAGGATCAGTGGTGAGAGTGGTGATACCAGAACGGTGGAGGTCAGGAGGGGGGGAAAGGGGGATTACAAGGATCTACATATTACTTCTTACATATTACTACATATTACTTCCTACTTCCTACCTGGGGGACGGACAGCAGAGAAGTGGGTGGAGACATTTGACGGTGTATGATATGACAAAATAATAATAATCTATAAATTATTAAGGGTTCATCAGGGAGGGAGAAGTGGGGAAGGGAGGAAAATGAGGAGCGGATATGAGGGGCTCAAGTAGAAAGCAAGTGTTTTGAGAATGATGAGGGAAACAAAAGTACAAAAGTGTCTGACAAAATGTGTGCACTTATGGATTGTGATTAATGTTGCATGATCCCCCAATAAAATGATTTAATTAAACAAATGTGTCCTGTGGTATTCATGTACTCTGGTGCCAGTTTGACTAAGAGTGTAGGGGTGGAGTCTAGCCTGTCAATCTGGAGATAGCCAATGAGACCTCTGTGTAGGGATGGCTTTCTCTGAGAATTCTGGGAAATCTTGTGGTATTTCCCACTGGAAGTGAGAGACTATAGACTCACTTCTTTGGAAACACACACTGAAAAGACAAGATGGCAGCAAAGACCCTCAAAATAATAATTTATAATTAAGCAAGGGTGTGGGAGTGTGGGAGATGGAAAAACAGTTGATACCAAAGGATCAAGTAAAAAAATTTTTTTGAAAATGCTAATAGCAGCATATGTACAATTGTACTTGATACAATTGGTGTGTGAATTTTTAAAAATCATTTTATTGGGGACTCGTACAACTCATATCACAATCTACACATTCATCTGTTGTGTTAAGCACATCTGTACATTTGTTGCCATCATCATTCTCAAAACATTTGCTTTTGACTTGAGACCCTGGTATCAACTCTTTATTTTTTTCCCCTCCCTCCCTCCTGATAATTTATAAATCATTATTTTTTCCATGTCTTACACTTACCGATGTCTCCCCTCACTGACTTTTCTGTTGACCATTCCCCAGGGAGGGGGTTATTTGTAGATCCTTATAAACAGTTCCCTTTCAACCCCACCTTCCTTCCACCTTTCTGGTACACCACTCTCACCACTGTTCCTGAAGGGATCATCTGTCCTGGATTCCTTGTGCTTCTAGTTTCTCTCTGTACCAGTGTACATCCTCCTGTCTAGCCTGATTTGTAAGGTAGAAATGGGATTGTGATTGTGGGGCTGAGGAAGCATTTAAGAACTAGAGGAAAGTTGTATGCTTCATCGTTGCTACACTGCACCCTGACTGGCTCATCTCCTCCCTGAGACCCTTCTGTAAAGGGATATCCAGTGGTCTACAGATGGGTTTTGGGTCCCCACTCCTCACTTCCCCTCATTTACAATGATAATGATTGTTTGCTTTTTGATGCTGGCTATCTGATCCCTTCAACACCTTGTGATCACATAGGTCGGTGTGCTTTTTCCATGTGTATTTTGTTGCTTCTGAGCTATGTGTTAATCCGGGTAGACTAGAAAAACAAATTCATAAAATGCATATGGATATATGGGAAAGGTTTATATATAAGGAATGGAACATTGAGAAAGCATCCCAACCCAGTCCAGTCCAAGTTCATAAGTCTTATGTTAGCCCATATATCCGATACCAATCTACAAATTCTCCTTCTGACTCATGACGCACCTGCAATGACACCAGGATAATCACAGGCCAGTGGATGCAGTCTTGTGTATCCAGTGGCGATAGAAGCATCTTGGTGCTGGTAAGGGTCTCCCCATGGCCGCCCAAGCATCTCATCACTGTTAGGAGTCTTCACGTGGCTTCTTTGGTCCCAGGGGTTTGGTTCCACCAGGGTAAGCCCATGTATCTTCTTCTCTGGCTCCTCCAGTCCCCAGGAGTCAAGATCGATCAGCATGCTGTCATCTCATCTTGTCAGTAGTTTGTCTCCAAGGAGCTGAGTCAAATCCCTCTTCTCCAGCTGGGAAATACTATGAGATTTCCCAGAATTCTCAGAGAAAGTCAGGCCCACACAGAGGTCTCATTGGTTATCTCCAGACTGACAACCTAGACTCCACCCCTACACTCCCAATCATGAAATTGACACAGGAGCACATGACTGTCACAGTTATATGGTTACGTGTTTATCTTCAAATCCCCCATATGCTATATCTTTTGATAGCCGGGCATCATCAGCTTTCTTCACCAACTTTTCTTGTGCACCAACTTTGTCTTCAGTGATCTTGTCTGGAAGGTAAGCTTGATGGGATGCCGTTTAATAGAACAAAGTTTTCTTGCATTGAGAGAGTACTTGAGTGGAGGTCCAATTTCCATCTGCTGTACTAATACTAAACCTATAAACATATGCACATAGATTTATTTCCCTACCATCATATATAGATATATTTACATATGTACATGCTTGTATTTACACCTCTATAAATTACCCCTTTCTTCTAGTTCTTCTCTCTATTTACTTTCCTCTTGTCTCCTATCATGCTCATTCTTCATTTGGGTTTCAGTCATTCCTCTCGGTTACATTGCCCTTGATCTAGCCCTACCAGACATTGTACAACTTCCTCACTACCAATTTTGGGTCACTTGCTGTTCCCTTGTCTCTGGGTTTGTGAACACCCACTTCTTTCCCCCCGCCTCCTCCTCTCCTATGCACCCCCAGAACCATCACTCCCGTTGTTTTCTTCTTCAGGTTGTTTATCCAGCCTATCTTATCTAGATAGACATGCAGAGATAATAATATGCACAAAAAATAAGACATGGCAAAACAAAATAACAAAATAAAACGACAAAAAACAATGACCAAAAAAAAAAAAAAGGAACGCCTGTGAATAGTTCAAGGTCTGTTTGTTGACTTCCAGTAGCATTTTCTAGGCGAGTCTGATGGGACACTTCGCCCTGGCCCCAAAGTCTATTGTCAGTACTCCCTTGGGACGTCCTTGCTCTGCTCCCCTTGCTGTTCTGTTGCACGCCCTTAGTGTTTTGTCTCCGCGCAGTGAGGTCAGATGGGGCGCAATTCCCACACTGTTTCTCCAGTGTTGTCCCCTTTAGGGCTACGGGTCTGTGAGGGACATCATGTCTCATAGTGGGGCCAGGTATATGATCTTCTCAGTGCGTTGGCTGCTCTGATAGGGATATTTTCCTCAAGACTTCGTGGACCAGGATGTGTTCCACTCTCTCTGCCTCCCCCTTCATTTGCTCCCATGTGCTCTGATCAGACATGTCTCTCTCACTGAGCTGTTGCTTCAGTGCTCTCCTCTGAAATAAATTCTTCTTTGTGGAGGGGTGGCTGTCCACATAGTTCGGATTGGGGTCAGCTCCTCTCACCTCTCTACTGGTTTCCTGCTTCATGCTGGTACGTTGCAAACACATCTTGAAGCACCCAATTGAAATCCCTCTTTCCCTGTGGAGATATGGTTGAGTTCATGCCCTATTCCCCTGATACCCATCTTTCTCTCTCATTTTTTTCTCCCCCCACCCTACTTTTTATTTGACTACCATATGTATCCCTGGATTTGATCTGGCCCCTGCTATACTACCTGGACCTCACCTAAGGAATGGTTCTATACAATAGCATTTTCCCTAGGCCCCTTTTGCATTTTTTTAAGACTTACTCAGCGGGCTCATGTACTTTTCTTTTTGTGTTTGACTTACTATGTTTAGCATAATTTCCTCCAGTTCTCCCTATGTGGCAATGTGCTTCATGCATTCATCACTAATTTTTAGCAGTGTATAGCACTCCATTGTATGTATGTAGCACAGTTTTTTAATCCATTCATCTGTTGATGGGAATTTGGGTTGTTTCCAACTTCTTACAATGTGAACTCTGCCGCAGTGAACATTGGGGCACAGCTGTCTGGCTGTGGTTTACATCTTGTCTCTTCTGAGTATATGCCCTGTAGAGGGTTTGCTGGGTTGTATTTTTTAATCATTTTATTGGGGGCATGTAGAACTCTTTTCACAATCCATACGTATGATTTTTGGATTATTATAAGGGCTATAAGAGCCTCCTATTAAATGAGTTATTGAAAAGTAAATAAATGTGTCTTGTTATTTCATGTTTGAACTATGAAATTAATGAAATACTCAGGTCAGGTGCTCCCTGAGCCCTCATCTGAAAGAGAAACCCCACCCTTCTGAAAAGACAATATTGAGTGATTCTTTGGGCAAAAATTGAACAATACAGCAAGCACGGAAAGAAGATGGAAGGAATACTGTCCCTCAAAGAACTGGTTGGCATGCAACCATGCAGCACTGATGACACTAAAGGAAGAAGTCCAAGCTGCACTGAAGGTATTAGTGAAAAGCAGGGCTCCAGGAATGGACCAAATACCAACTGAATGCTTCAACCAGCTTGTGAAGCACTGGAATCACTCAGTCACCTATGCCAAGAAATTTGGAAGACCGCTATCTGGTGTACTTGCACCCATTCCAAAGAAAGGTGACCCAATTGAATGGGAAAATTTATCAAGCAATATCATTAACCAAACATGCCAGTAACATTTTGCTGAAACTCAGAAATTCAAGCCAGATTCAGAAGAGGATGTGGAACCAGGGCCGTCATTTTGACATCAGATTGTATTGTGGCTCAAAGTAGAGACTACCAGAAAGTAGCTTACTTATATATTTTTAAGTATGCAAAAGCATTCAACTATGTGGATAATAACAAACTATGGGTAGCATTGAGAGCAAGGGAAATTCCAAAACATTTCATTGTGCTCATGTGGAACCTGAACACGGGAGTCTTTTGAAGCGGAGAATAATGAATACTTTCAAATCTGGAAAGATGTGTCAGAATTATATCCTTTCACTGTATTTATTCAATCTGAATGATGAGCAAATAATCTAAGAGACTGGACTATATGACGAGAAAATTGGCATCAGAATTGGAAGGAGATAGCAATCTGTGATAGGCAGAAGACACAACTTTGCTAGCTGAAAGGAAGGAGGACTTGAAGCCCTAGCTCATGCGGATCAAGGATTGCAGCTATCGTATGGATTACAAGTCAATGAAAAGAGGACCAAAATCTGCACAACTGGACCAACAGGTAACATGATAGTGGACAAAAGATTGAAGCTGTGAGGCTTTATTCTGCTTGGATCCACAAACAATAGCAGTGGAAACTGCAAGTCAAGAAATCCAACAATGTTTTGGGAAAACCATACTACACAAGATGTCTGTTCACTGTTGAAGAGCAAGGATGCCACTTTGAGGACTAAAGTGCACCTGACCAGAGTCAAGATATTTCCAATATCCTCTTATGCATGTCAGTGCTGGACATTGAATAAGAAAGATCACAGAAGAACTGATACATTTAAATTACGGTGGTGGTTATTGCAAATTGCAATATTGCAAATACCATGGACTCCAGAATTACAAACAAATCTGCATTGGAAAAGGTAGAGTCAGTATGCTTCTGAGAATCAAGGATGGCAAGACATCATATCAGGTATTTTGGACATTGTGGCAGTCATGTGCTCTTGTCAATTTCATGACTGAGATGTAGGGATGGAGTCTAACCTGTCAAGCTGGAGATAGCCATTGAGTAGCCAATAAGGCTTCTGTGTGGGCACAGCTTTCTCCTGAGACTTCTGGGAAATCTCACAGTATTTTCCTCGTGGAGATGAGAGATCATCTCCCCAGTTGCTGAGAATCAGTCTCTGTGACCACAAACTACAGATAAGACAAGATGGCAGCGTCCTAGGAGCTGGAGGAGCTGGAGGAGAAGCCACATGGCCTTACCCTGATGGAGCCAGATCTCTAAAGCTGGAGAAGCCACGTGGAGACCCCTGCCAGCACTGAGTTGCTTCTACCACCACTGGATGCTGTTGATGGACCCTGAGCCCTGGAAGTGAGGAGCCATGGGGAGTCCCCTGCCAGTGCCTGGATTCTGCACCATTGACCTGTGACTTAGTGAGTCAGAAGGAGACTTTGTAGACTGGGATCAGGCATATGGGCTAATATCGGACTTAAGACTTTGAACTGGACTGGGATGGGATGCTTTCTCAACGTCCCATTCCTCTTGCTTATGAACCTTTCCTTTATATCCATATGCGTGTCTATGAATTTGTTTCTGTAGTCTACCCGGACTAACACAGACATATTGACAAGAAAGACCCACCCCTGGAAAAGGACATCATGCCCGGTGAAGGAGAAGATTGGCAAAAAACCAGGAAGATTCTCGGCAATATGGATGGACACAGCGGCTGCAACAATGGGCTCAAACATGACAATTGTGAGGATGACGCAGGCGCAGGACAGGGCAGTGTTTTACTCTGTGGACGTAAGGTCCCTGTGAGTCAGATCTGACAGCGCCTCATAGCAGCAGCAAGTTTGGGGTCAAGCTTATTTCAGTAGATGCTTTGTCTATTAACATCTAGATGTGTAGAACGACTGCAACGTGAAGTCACCACTCTTTTTTAATATTCAAAAGGGATTGTACTTTACTTCCTAACACATAATAGTTACTCTGTAAAATTTATTGATTGGATTAATTAAGATGTAGCTACTATGGAACAGGATGATCACTTTGGATGATGCCAACTTTACAATTGTATGAATTCTTGACTCAGGCAATTTTCCGGTCTGAATTGTACTGTGACCAATCATCTCTATATAATTAAAACCAGATTTGGTCTATTGCACCAGTTCCTAAATTCTGGGAGATTTTTCTATTTCATATACATATAATGGCACTGCTCACTTTAATATTCATGTCTTCAAAATCCCTTCCTGAAAATAATCTTTCCCTATTGTGAAAATGAAGTGGGTGGAACTTGACATGCTGCCCTTTGAAGGTTTTCCCCTCTAAGTCCATTCAGAAACAAGGATTATGTCAGTTTATCAGGCCAGAGTTATAAGTGGATGTGGCACATTCCCAGCGAGGAGAAAGGTTCCAAGGCTCTTAACAAAAACTCCATTATTTATCAATTTATGCTTTTTGTCTCTACTAAATTATAAACTATTGATACCAAGAATATAAAACACACTGACTTGTAAGCAAAGGAGGCTCATGGTGGTTATCTTATCCATTTCTGTGCTCTCCTAAGAGGAGAGATGTTGCTATGGACTGGTCACCTGCATGTGCTGTCAAGCCAGTTCTGAAATACAACAGAAGGAAACACTGCTCAGTCCCACGTCACCCTTCCAGTTGGCAGGTTTGAGCTGTTGTTGCAACCACTATGTCAACTCATCTCCTCAAGAGTTTTCCTCTTCTTCATTGCCTTTTTACTTGACCAGGCATCATCCCTACACATACCCTAAACCCCATCCCAGGAGTGGTCTCTTCTGATAACATATCCAAAGTATATGAGATAAAGTCTCTCTATCCTCATTTCTAAGGAGCATTCTACCTGGGTTTTCTCAGGTGGGAAGAATTGGCAGAAGAGCTTCAGTAAGTCAAGTTTGAGGATTAATACAACTTCTGTCTTTTGGGTTTGTTTTCTTCCAAAAGGTAAGGGGGGAAGAAACTTCATTTCATTCTCACAAGTTCCCATCTGTCTGGATAAATCAGAAGCGCTGTGTTGACTTCATAAGCCTTTGGGGCCTGGATGCTTCAATCAGCCCTACCCTGGGTGTTGACACTCACTCACTCACTTTCCTTTTTGCGGACTGTCCTATCTGCTCTCCAACAGAGTGGTCTTGTCTTACGATTAGCTTCTGGGATGAGGGACACTGAGACACAAGTGGTACCTAGAGTCAGTTCTGACTCTTGGTAACACTATGTATCAGAATAGAACTGCCCTCCGTGTCGTTTTCAGAGCCTGGTTCTTCAGAAGTGGATTGTCAATTCTTTGTTCCAAATAGCCTCTGGGTGGACATGAACTGACAACCTTACAATGAACTTAGAAAACCCAGACCAAACTCACTGCCATTGACCCTATAGTGATCCTGTAAGAAAGGGTAGAATTGCCCCCATAAGTTCCCAATGTGGTAAGTCCTTACAGAAGCAGAAAGTCTCATTTTTCTACTGAGGATGGACTAGGGGTTTAGAACTGCTGAACTTGTAGCTAGCAGTGCAATACTTAAACCACTTTGTCACCAGGGAGGGAGCCTAGAGAGGAGGACCTTAATAGAATGTGTAACTAATTTTATCTAGGCCACTTCTGTGCTAGTCCAGGTAGACTAGAGAAACAAATTCATAGACATGCATATGGATATAAGAGTAAGGTTTATATACAAGAGGGATGGAACATTGAGAAAGCATCCCAACCCAGACCAGTTCAAAGTCATAAGTCTGATATTTGCCCATATGCCTGATACCAGTCTATAAAGTCTCCTTCTGACTCACAAAGTCACAGGCCAGTGGGTGCAGAGTCCCGGCACTGGCAGGGGACTCCCCATGGCTCCTCACTTCCAGGGCTCAGAGTCCACCAACAGCATCCAGTGGTGATAGAAGCAACTCAGTGCTGGCAGGGGTCTCCACATGGTTTCTTCAGCTTTAGAGATCTGGTTCCATCAGGGTAAGGCCATGTGGTTTCTCCTCCAGCTCCTAGGACGCTGCCATCTTGTCTTATCTGTAGTTTGTGGTCACAGAGACTGATTCTCAACAACTGGGGAGATGATCTCTCATCTCCACGAGGAAAATACTGCGAGATTTCCCAGAAGTCTCAGGAGAAAGCTGTGCCCATGCAGAGGCCTTATTGGCTACTCAGTGGCTATCTCCAGCTTGACAGGCCAGACTCCACCCCTACATCTCTATCATCAACTTGACATCATGAATACATGACCTCCACAACTTCTTTACCTGGCTCAGGCTTACTGGCCAGTGGTTTGCACCTGGATTTGAAGCCCAATCCCCAGTTGTTATTAAAGTTTCCCTTTTCTCACTCAATGCCATCCTCCATATACATATGGCCCCCAGACACTTCTAGAGTAGGCAATGAGAGGAGTGGGAATGAAGGGTTCTCATTTTTTGTCCAGTTAGTCTATTTCTCAGATTGTAATATTATATCGCCTGTCATTTACAAGGAGCGTATTTAATAGAGAATCTCAGAAGTGTTCTCTAATTCAGACTGTCCTGGGTTTGCTTTTATGACCAAGGGAATCCCTTTGAAATGTGTTAAATCAAAATTGTAAAGTTTGAATTCAAGTCCCACTTATCCTGTGACTGGTACTGTTAGATCTCTTGGGGGAGAGATATACATTGGTCCTTGACTTTGCATGAGAAAGAATTCACGCTGAAGCCTGGCTCATGATCCAAATGAGTTTTATGAAAGGTAAAAGAAGCTTTAGGCTTACACAGACACTTGCAGGGCACTTCCCATCTGCATGTGGAGTCCTGAAGCCAAAGACGATTGCTGCATGACCTCTGGGGAGCAACGTGAGAAGCAGAAGCCACCAAGGCTCTGGATTCTGGCTTTTCAGGTCCTCTGCTGGGAGGTGTGGTCAAAGATCCTGGTCGACTCCATTGGCTGAAGTGAATTCACCTTGCCCACATGGACCAATCCAGGTGTAACACCCACCTAGGTGTACCACCTCTTCCTGGCTAGGCGTGCAAACCTCTGAGCATGTGCAATGGATGCCCCAATCCTTAAGCTATCTACCTAACAATACTGGTTAAGATAGTTAGCTACTTAGATTCCCAGAAGGAAAAGAGAGAGAGAGAGAGAGAGAGAGAGAGAGAACAAGTGCTTATAAGAGAGCCTGTAATAAATGTATTATCTATAAATGAAAGTAGGTATTTGGTAACTCTCTTTTGAGTTTCCATGATAGTTCAAAATCATATTTACTGAATTAAAATTTTTGAAGTGATTTTTTTCTGACCATTTTCAAAGATGGACTTGCTAACTTTATAGCTTTTGTTTTCAAAGAAAAGCATAAAGACTTTATACTTCAAAATGCATTCCATATGGAAAATCAAAATTTTCTTTCTTACCTCAAGACTCCTATGGTTATGATATACAACTATTATAAACTGCAGCTTTTGCCATGTAATTGTCTCACTTCATTAATTCAAATATTGTCCTAATCTGTGTTCCCTTGAGAAGTAGAACCAGTGAAACGTAAAATTGTATTTACTTCAACAAAATGGCTCACTCAATTGTGGGAAGTGACAAGCTCCAAATCCACAAGCCAGACCACAGGCTAGTGGTTACAGCTGGCTCACAGGGTTGTGGGTGGGTGGAACTCAGGCCAAAGACAGGAATGGGCCAGAGATTTCTGCAGGCTTACACCCTAAGGCCCTGGATGAGAGGAGTGAGAGAAAGAAAAATTCTGTTAGAGCAAGCATGCTGAGACTGGAGGCTGGTCACATCCCCCAAAAAGTTTCTCTCCCCATTTGCCTGATTGCTCACACTGAATCCCCAAGTGGAAAGTGATGACACAATGTCTGCCAAACCTCTGAGAATCATTGTCTAGCAAAATCGGCACACTGTGACTATGTTAGTCTGGGTAGACTAGAGGAATTTATAGGCTCACATACAGATATGTGGCAGTCATGTGCTTATATTAATTTTATGCTTCAAATGTAGGGGTAGGGTCTAGCCTGTTAATCTGGAGATAGCCATTGAGTAGCCAATGAGGCTTCTGTGTGGACATGGCTTTCTCCTGAGACTTCTGGGAAATCTCGCAATATTTCCCTCGTGAAGATGAGAAGGTATGTTCCCCAGTTGTTGTGAGTTAGTCTCAGAGACGAGGAATCACAGAAAAGATAAGCTGGCAGCATCTGAGAAGCTGAAGGAGCCCGCGGAGAGACCACACGGCTTTGCCCTGATGGAGCCAGACCTCTGAAGCTGAGGCAGCCACATGGAGACCTCTGCCAGCGATGAGTTGCTTCTGCTGTTGATGGACCCTGCGCCCTGGAAGTGAGGAGCCATGTGGAGACCCCTGTCAGCACTGGGACGCTGCACCCACTGACCTGTGACTTTGTGAGAATCAAGAAGACTTTATAGACTGATTTCGGGCATATGGGTTAATATCGGACTTATGACTTTGACCTGGACTGCGCTGGGATGTTTTCTCAATGTCCTGTTCCTCTTGAATATAAACCCATTCCTTATATCCATATGCGTGTCTATTGAATTTCTTCCTTTAGTCTACCCAGACTAGCACAGGATATAAGGAAAAGGTTTATATACAAGAGGAATGGGACATTAGAAATCATCCCAGCCCAGTCCAGTTCAAAGTCATAAGTCTGATATTAGCCCATATGCCCAATATCAGTTTATAAAGTCTCCTTCCAACTCACAAAGTCACAGGCCGAGTCCTGGCACTGACAGAGGTCTCCCCATAGCTCCTAACTTCCAGGGTTCAGGGTCCAACAAGAGCATTCTGTGGTGGCAGAAGCAACTCATTGCTGGCAGGAGTCCCCTCAAGGCCTCTCCAGCTTCAGAGGTCTGTTTCCACCAGGGCAAGGCCGTGTGGCTTCTCCTCTGACTCCTGCAGCAGCTCGGACACTGCCATCTTGTGTTGCCCGTAATCTATATATATATATATCATGCTAAATAATGAATCCATTTCCTACCCTGAATTGGAAATAAACACTCACAGATCTGCTCACTCTGGCTTGGAGAAGGGTGATGAGGGTCACTTTCAGTGTCCTATTCGTCCTGAGAAAGGCTGTGCTAGCTCTTCGTGATTTTCTTGGTGTGCCACTGATAAAGGCTGGAGCAGGGTGCCCACAGTACTCCACTAACCACATGAGGGATCACACGCTGACGTGTGCCAATTGTATGACTTAATCAAACAGAAGCTTCCTGGAAGTTTCTCTGCTGCGTTCTTGAAAGGATGGGTTGTGAGGCCTCAAAGGAGTGAGCACTGTCCGTCCACCCCGAGCCTCTCGGGAAGGCTGGATGGTTTTGCAGTCTGGAGGCCTTCTCCCAGGGCTCTGACTTCCAGCCTTGGATGGAACATGCCTGACAGTGGATGGAGTGCAGTGTGAACTGAACTTTAGAGCCAACTCCTTTTCTGCTTTCCTGAACAAGCTTCCCTCTAAAGAGCTCCCTATCTCTGATCCCTTCTCCCTACTTTGTCTCCTTCAGCTTGGGGTTCTGATGGTCTAGCATACCTCTTACTCACAGGTCTTGACTCTGAATAAAACCAACACTTATTCTGACTTACCCTCCACTATCAAGCTAGTTCAACTCATTGTGATCCATGGTAGAGTTTCTGAGACTGTAAATCTTTATGGAAACTCGCAGCTTCATCTTTCACACAGCAAACCTATGGGTTTGAACCTCTAGCTCTGAGCAGCCCAGAGGCTAGTCCTCAGAGTCACCAGGGCTTCTCTGAATTACCACAAGTCATGATAAACAGTCTGTATTGATGATGGCATCTAATCTTCCTAACACAGCCACAGGAAAACCTGTGAAAACCAAAGCCCATAAAGGAGGAAACCTGTCAGAGAAGGAAAAATTCAAAAAGCTTCGATTAAACTGAGCAACAGAAACGTGGTCAGACTGCACAATGTCACAGGCAGAAAGCTTTAGAGATCTGGAGACACTAGATAGTCCTATTGAGGTCCAGTTTCGTTAGGACAGCAATGGGCCCTGGAAGTGGCAGCCACCACACCAGTTAAGTTCTGGTCAAGGAGATGAAGGAAAAGTCCGTTGGGTGGGGCTATGGGGAAAGCCATTCTTTACAAAAAGGCACACACTCAGTTGGCAAGTACTTTGACCTTCTACCCTGGCTTCCCATCCCCATTGCGTTTGTTATCTAGGGATGCAGATAATATGTCCAAAGTATAAAGCATTCTGGTTTTACTTTCTGCAAGACAAATCTGCCCATTCTTCTGGTAAGTCCCTCGTGTATCTGGCATTCTTCAGCAACACCTGAATTCAAATGCTCACTTCAATTCATCTTGGGTCTTCCTAATTTATGGCACGGATTTCACAGATATATCTCATGATTGAAAATTCCATGGGTCAGGTGTGCATCCTCAAAGAGATCTTTTGCAGCATATTTCCCCGGTGAAATACAGCCACAGCATTAGATTCCCCCCCCCCCATACCTCTTACCCCCTTCCTTCTCCTTCTTCTTCTTTAGCATTTGATTTCTTCTTTTTTTATTAATCATTTCATTGGGAGCTCTTACAGATATAACAATGCATAATTCATACAGATCAAGCATAATTGTATAGCTGCTGCCACCATCACTTTCAAAACATTTTCTTCTTGAACCCTTGGATACCAGTTCCCCTTTACATCCTCCCTCCCACCCTACCCCCCAGGAACGCTTATTATTATATATTATTTATTTATTTTCCATATCTTACATCATCCAATGCATCCGTTCACATACAATTCTGTTATTTATTCCCTTCAGGATTGTACAGTCATCATTGCTATCAGTTATCCCTCCTCCTTTCCTATACTCTCAGGGAATCATTACTCCCATTACTGTTTCTGAAGGGTTATCCACCTTGGACTTCATGCACTGGAATGATCTTCATAATATAAATGAACATACAAAAGTCTAAGATGATTAATGAAGTAAAACAACAAAGCATTTGATTTCTTCATTATTGCTTCCATGGGCATTATTGCAGATGGAATATAGCTACTAAAGACTTATGAAGAGTCCCAAGAAATCTCAGCAGGGTGAAAGGTCCCAGGGGCTGAAACAACACAGAAAGGGCATTGAGTTATGGAGGCATGGGCCACATCAGGACTTTTGGGTGAAATAATTTGGTCTTTATAAATATAGAAGGGGAGAAAATGTTATTAAGCAGTCAAGGAGAAATACAGATATTTTACAAATTGGACTATATCTTCATATAATTTGTGGAGAGATATCTTTGGGCCTCTATTCTGGGCTCAGGATAAGAAATTGAGATGATATAAGTTAAATTTTTGGAATCACAAACAAATATTTCAGAGGCTAATGATCCTTTTTTAATGAAATGAAATATTTTGAGTGGACCTGATTGGCTATAGAGTCTAATCTCCATATATTAGTTAATTTTGTACAGGTTTCCTGGCATCTTTATGCCTCAGTTTCCTCAGCTATATTATGTAGCAAATATAACTACTTACCTATAGTTTCATTATGAGAACTCAGTAAATCAGTGTGGGCTCAGTCTTCCCTAAGTAATGGCAGTTATAACTTTGCACTGAATGGTCTTAAAGTTGGGGGTATCTTTGACTTTTTTCTCATGCTATCTAATCTTGTAGGGTACAGCTTCAAATTATACCTCAAATTCAAGTACTTTTGTACCATATCCACAACCATCATCTGATCCTGGCCACCTTTACCTCTGCAGTGGCTACTGTGATCCTTGTTCCTCTCAGATACCCATATCAGGATCAATGCATTCATCCTGCTAGGAATATCCAAGAAGACACACTGCCATGCCTCATGCAAAACTTAAGTCTCTTCTAAGGGGCCTTCCCCTACCAATGAGTGACTCATGCAGGAATACAGGCATATGACTACCTTGCCTGCAGTTTGCAGAACAATGACCTGATTTTCAGAACTTGTAAGTATGATAGGATACATGGCCAGGGAAATTAAAATTATCCATCAGGTAACCTTGAGATGGGTAGACTATCCTGTATCTGGTGAGTCCAACATAACTCAGTGTTACCACAAGGGTCCTCATAACTGAGAGAGCAAGGCAGGACTGAGTCAGACAAGAGGCTATGATGACGAAGCACAGGCTGCAGTGATGCCATTGCTGGGAGACACGTGGTCTCTGGTGACTTCCTTAGAGTCCTCAGAGGGAAAGGAACATATCTTTCTTTGTACATCAAGGAGACCGATTCATTTGAGCACCCCCAGTTCTAAGATGATAAGTGCAATTTCTTAAGCTAGTGTATGTGCAGCAATTTGCTATAGCAGATAAAGAAAATGAATACAATTTGGGATAACTCTGCAGGGTCATCCTACTCCCCAAACGCTCTTTGCAATTGACTGTAGCCTCACTTGGTACCATCTGGCAGAGCAGCTTCATTCACGGTGTTGTCTGGCCTTCTTCATGCTCTAAGGCATGCCTCTCAAGCACTTCCCTTCTGCATGGAATTCCTTATAGCAGGGTTTATTTCCAAGGAACCAACCTAAGACAATTTCTCACCTGAAGTATCGGGCTAGTCCCCATGTGTGCTTGATATTGAACAAATAATCAGAGAAGCTGGACTATATGAAGGCCAAGCATCAAGATTGGGAGAAGACATGGTAGCTGTGATATGCAGACAAGAAGCTTCAACCTCCTTTACAGAAAACAAAGAAGGCTTGAAGAACTTACTTTCAGAATAGATAACATTTCAGCCTAAAGAAAACCCAAATCCTCACAACATTATGAGAAACAGAAACTATGGAAGTTGTCAAGGATTTCAATGTACTTGGACCAGTCATCAGCACCCGTGCAGGAGCTGTAAAGAAATCAAACACTGCATTATCACATTGGGCCAAGCTGTTGCCAAAGACCTCTTTAAAGTTCAAAGGAGTAAAGATGTTCTTTTTGAGCAGGCATCTTCAAACCACAGCCTACGGGCCACATGCGGCCACTGAGAACATTTATCCATGTTATTTTGCTGCCGCTGCTGTTCTGCTTAGCAGCCAACTCATCCTAGGCCCACTGTGAATTTGTTCATTGTGAATTTGTTCATAGTTTTTGTTGTTTTTTTTTCAAACTATAGTTCGGCCCTCATTGGAGGCCATTGGGTCTGAGCGAGAACTGGCCCCTGTTTAAAACGTTTGAGGACCCCTGCTTTCGAGGCTAAAATGTATCTGACCCAAGCCGTGGCATGTCCAGTCACCTCACATACATATGAAATATGAGCAATAAGCAGGAGATTGTGGGGCTGAGCCCCGGTGGCGTAAGTGGTTAAATGCCAGACTGTGGCCTGAGGGCTTGGCAGTTCAAATCCAGCGGTGGCGAATCTCAGGAGCAGTGCTGTGTAGCACCCACGACCACCAGAGGGCAGTGATGCCCAAAAAACAAACAAAAAAACCCAGGAGATTGTATTCATCATTGATGTATTGAACTCCAGTGTTGGTGAAGAATTTTGAAACTACCAGAAGATGAAACAAAACTGTCTTGGAAGAAGTACAGCCAGAATGCTCCTTAGAATCTGAAAAGGCTTTTCACATGTTTTAGGTATGTTATCAAGTGAGGCCAGTCATTGGAGAAGGACGCCGTGCTTGAGGAAGTGAAGGGGTGGGCATAGAGAGAGAGAGAGCAACTCTTCACGAGATGAACTGCTACCATGCTGCTGTGGCTGCAGCAGGGGGGACTCCACCACTGCCATGACCGTGAGCCCTGAGCAGCTTGGTCTTCTGAGATACACAGAGTAGATGTGAATCAGAACTGACTGCCCAGCGTCTCATGGCAGAACGTGCCTGTGCCCTTAACTTTCTACAATCTCTTCTCAACGCACAGCTACCGTGACTCTGTTCACATGTAACTTACATTGAGACACTCTATGGCACTCTTTTCACTTAGAGGTCAGATGTCCTACAATGGCCTAAGAAAGCCTATGTGAATCCGTCCCCAATGCCTCCAGCATGCCAGTCATTGCCTCTTCCATATCACCCACTGCAAGTCACTACCCGTTGTCTCCAGCACTCCATTGACATCGGCGTCCTTGCTTTCCTTGAACATGTCGAACCCTGTTCTGTCTGCCTCACGGTTTTCGCATGGACTCTTTCCTCTGCTCATATGCCACCTTTCCACAAAAGGTATTGACCATTCTACTTCAAATAGCTATTAAAGTTGATCGTATACTAGAACTTCCCACCCCTCCTACTTGCATTCTATTTTCCTAGGGACCTTATGACTTTCTAATGGCCTTACTTATTTTGTTCTGTAGCGTTCTCCTCCCATGGTACTAGGAGGTCTATGCAGGCAAATGTGTTCCTTTGTTTTCCGGTATATCGCCAATGCTCAGGACAGTGCCGGCCAATCCACCTGGTTGCTCTCGGGAACCGGCAAGTTGGCTTCCACTCATTACAGCCCTGTGCACAGCAGAAGGAACCAGGGCCCAGTCCTTTCCTTTGTATGGGTACCACAATCGCAGAGGCTCACTCAAGATGTGTGGAATGAATAACTGAGTAAGTGATATAAAGCTGTGTTTGACACAGGGTGAATACTGAATCCTACTCAGAGTGACGCTCTATACTATAGCGGCTATAGGGTTTCTGGGGCTGCCAATCCTATGGAAGCTGACAGCCTCCTCTTTCCCCCAAAGCTGCTGGTGAGTTTGAACCACCAATCTTGTGGTTGCCAGTCCAACACTTATCGGACATCACCACCAGTGTTGCTTACATGCTTAGTGAGTGTTAGTTTTTATTGTTACCTGTGGAGAAAGGCTCAGGAGATTCCTGGCCTTCTAGAAACTGCCGTCATGTACAATGTTGAACTCATGATCCTGCAGCATGTGGAAGGGACTAATGCGTACACTTTGATTAGGGCCTTCATTACCTTATTTTTATGTTTTTTCTCATGTGTGTGATTGCTCGATTTCCTGTGCAATAGATTTGAAAGCAGAATTCGGAGTATCTCAGACAGAGTGAGGAAGTGGCCGAGGGCCTGAGAGAAGAGTGGACTGCATCTCTTTAGGATGATGACTCGGGTGGGGGCTGCAGCCATCTTTGCTATTATAATTTGGGCTTAGGAACCAGAGAAGTCAGATTTGATTCCAGGAATTGGGCAAAGTCTAGTGGTTATATTAGGACAAGGAAAAGCAAAGCAAAACAAAAAGAAGGCAGATGGTATGTTGAAGGGGGGAGATTTTTAATTCCTTATTTGTAGTGATGCCAAATTTCAGGAATCCTGGGGTGCTATAATTTGTTAAGACACTAACCAAAAGTTTGGAGGTTTGAGTCTGTCCTCGCCCACCCCACCCACTTCAAGTGGGCCTTAGAAGAAAGGCCTGCCTATCTGATTCTGAAAACTAAACTGCAAAAAAACTCTGTGGAGCACAGTTCTATCTGATGCATTTAGGACCATGTACCATGAGTCAGACCTGACGTGGTGGCATGGATGGTGATCCTGGTTGAACGGGATTTCTACAAAGAAGGAACTAGCCTTGTCTCAGTCCCCTTAGGCATGAATGCTGTCTGTTCTTGGGATGAGTGTGCTATCATCCCCCAGGACTAGACAAGGTGAGCTCCTGTGGCCTCCATTCACTTAGGAGGTTGTTTAGGAGAAAGGCTCAGAAGAGTGAGGGTGGGAATGAAAGTGTGTGCTGCATGTGTGTCCAAAAGATCCCGATCCCTAGCGAAATGCACAACTGCCTTCAGATCAAGTTCCGCTCTGTATAGGTTTACGTTAAGCCAAAGAAGAGCCTAGCCAACTCTGCCATCTGTTGGTTGTGTGAGCACCTTGAAGAAAGCGCTTTCTCATGTAAGGCACTCAAGGTCAGGGAATCCTTAAAACTCAAAAGCATATGCTATATAAACTGTCAGAAATAGGGGAGGGGGTGGTCCTATTTTTAAAGCTCTTTCAAGAAGGTTGCTCTACATTATAAACGAGGGACAGTATAGAATGGGGACTCAAAGTCCATCTGTAGGTGAAAGGACATCCCCTTACAGACAGGTCGTGGGGAGGAGACGACCCAGTCAGGGTACAGTGTAGCAACAATAAATTTTGCAACTTTCCTGTAGTTCTTCAATGCTTCTTCACTCCCCTCCCCCCACTATCATGATTACAATTCTACCTTACAAATTCGGCTAGACCATCTGACAGATAATCCCTTCAGGACCAGTGGGGAGAGTGGCAATACTGGGAGGGTGGAAGGAAGGTGGAGTAGAAAGGGAGAACCGATTACAAGGATCTACATGCAACCTCCTCCCTGGGGTTTGGACAACAGGGAAGTGGGTGAAGGGAAACATAGGAAAATGTACAATATGACAAAATAATAATAATTTATAAATTATCAAGGGTTCATGAGAGAGGGTGGAGGGAAAATATGAGGAGCTAATTCCAAAGGCATAAGAAGAAAGAAAATGTTTTGAGAATGATGATGGCAACAAATATACAAATGTGTTTGGCATACAATAGATGTATGTATTGATTGTGATAAGAGTTGTAGGAGGCCCCAATAAGATGATTTTTTAAAAAAAGAAGAAGATTGCTCTAACAACTTTGGCTACATCTTCAGCCCCAAATTAAACAACAAAATGGAATGATTTTATGGTTGACTAAACTAGGTTCTGTTGATTTTTTTTAAATGAATTTCTTCATTGTGACTTAGGTGTGATACTTTACATTTCAGACCATCAACTCTATTCAGCAGTTCAAACCACTCACCAACCCTCCTGTCCTGCAGTCTATCCCACTTACCTCTCTTGATTTGTCATCTCCCTCTTACAGACTTTCATTTTCCTCCTGACTCAAGACAATACCTGGTCAAGAGGGCAGTCTGCCACTTCATCCTCCCACCCCTGCCGTCCCTCCCTTGATAGCCTGCAGAGTCTGTTCCCTTTGGTCTGCAAGACTTTGTCTTGACTTTTATCCTTACAGTAGTGGTCACATATAATGTTTGTCCTTTTGTGACTGATTAATCAACATAATGTTCTCAAGTCCAACCATGTCCTGTGAAGTTTCATGATTGCTTCGCTTTTCTTTAAAAGTTATGAAGAGTATAGCATTTTGTGTATATACAGAAACTTATCTGTAATTCTTACTATTGACAATAGCAAGAATGTGGAAACACCTGTGGAAACAGGTGCAGAATAATGGGTAAAGAAATTTGGGTGAATACACACACACAGTGCAAGGAACCCTGGTGGTGCAGTGGTTATTCATTGAGCTGTGGTCTGCATGGTTGGCCATTTGAAAAAACCAACCTTCCCTTTGACAAATAACTTCTGTCTCAGAAATCCATAGCGGGGTTGCTGAGTCAGCATTGACTGTCTGGCACTGAGTTTGTTGGCATGCAGTGCTGTGATGAACATGGGAATGTTTTGCTTTGTTTTGTTTTTAGGGGGCATCACTGCCCTCTGGTGGTGGGAGTAGGAGGCCCAGCCTTTGCTCTTATAGAGCTGCTGCTGGAATTGAACCTCCATCCCAGTGGACCGCAGTCCCTCGCACAACCACTATGCCATCAGGGCTCAGCCGAACATGGGAATGTATATGTCTGTTCCTTTTCCATCTCTTACTTCTTTAAGGTGTATACCTAGCAGAGGAACTACCGGATCACACAGAATTTCTAGTCCCAGTTTGAAAAAGTGTTTGATCTCTTTTCACAGTGGTTGTACTAAGCTTGTTTTGTTTTGATCCTTACTGGAGATGTTATCAGTTAATCAGACCCCTGTATAGTAATCCTGAAACATACATACATAAAGATGAAGATGAAGCTTCAAAATTAAGTTGCCTTCCTGTTGCAAAATAGAACTGTGCTCTTTAGCGTGCTCGTGGTGGTGGTCTTTGGAAGGAGACCGAGAGAGCTATTTTTCAAGGTGACTCTGTGTGAGTTTGAATCCCCATTTTTTCTGATAGTATCCACATAGTTAATGGATGACACGTAGAAGCTCCATATATTAAGTTATTCTTATAATTTTTTTCTGAAGAAAGTGAATCTCCAATCCTTTAGTTATGCCTTTTAAAGTAATGGGAGTGAGGAGCTTTCCTGAAGTTTGAATAGTATCTGACCCACTGCAGAGTCCATCCAGGCTTCTGTGTCTGTGCCCTGGTACTTGTCTAAGACAACTTGCATTTCTAAACGCTTTAAAAGTTGTCTTTCTAAATATTTGAGGGAGAAAAGCTAGATATTGGCATTATCCTGCTCCTTTAAGTTCTTGAATATTGTCCATCTTTCTTTGGCATACCACTGTTAATACATTTCACTATCTTGAAATTCAGATATTGCTGATAAATACTTTTCCTTTAAAGAATACCTAGTTCTTTCCCTTCTCTTTAGCTATGAATTTCCCATCTTGTTTAGGGCCTGGAAGACTCTGAACAAAATGTACTACCTCACACATCCATCCTTGGGGTATTTCATCCTATTTTACAGGACCTATTGATAAATAGAATTTTGAATAACTGCTTCATTCTTAAACCCATGACTGGCCTATCCAGGGTCCCTCCCTCATCCTCCTCTTCTACACCAACCCATTCAGCATGGGGCTTATTAGATCCCTGTTCCATTGACATGGACCAAAATGGATTTTTCTAGTCTTCTATCTGCCCAGCTAAATTACTCCCTCCTAAATGTAATTTCTTTAGACATCCTGTGTTACTGGTTGTTTTCACATCTTAGGATCCCATGCTGAGAGGAACCGCCAGCAAACAGATTGAGGTCAAGTGCTCTTGCTTGATGCCTTCTCAAGTTCACACCTGCATCCCTGAAACATGCTACGTGTCTGGACTTACACTCCTGTTCAAAGAAAGAATAGTGCCTTCTTCTGCTCATCGTCCATTCCCATCCTGTTTTCTGGTATCTAAAGTAGCTTAGCAACAGCTCCCACCTTGAAGCAACAATCAGCCGCCTTGTTTTCAAACACTGCAGCAATCCAAGTCTCCTACTTGGTTACTGCTGGATGACTTTTCCCAGGCAACTGACCTATTTTTATTTTGTGATGATAGCAAAGAACCTAGACGTCAAAGATTTACTACCCGTGGGCTAGTCCTCAAGGAAACTCTTCCTGTGACCAGCTCAGTTCCCAGACTCCGTGGCAATCTGCAGGAGGCGCGGTTTGCTGTTGATGGTTAGGTTCTGTCAGCTATCACGTTCACATGAAAGAGCGTTTGGAAGAGTAGTTCATGCCATGGCCTCAGGGAAAAACAACCAAGTTGTGGGAGGTGGGGGAATGTCCATTGACGTACATAGTCAAGAGTACAAATCTTGTACAATTTGTTTGATTTATTTGCACCCGTGCATGCATCTACATACACACCAGATAAACCAAGATACAGATTGTTCCTGATACATAGAAGACTTCCCTCGCTTATTATCAGGAAAGTGGCTAAGTCAGAGATGAATGCATATGAAAAAAACATGATAGCACACACACACACACACATTCTACTATTTGATGATGCTCTGTGATGAGAGGAGCCCTTGCATCAGAACAGTTAAGCACTGGCTGCCAACAGAAGCAGTAGTTTGGGGTAGTTTCAGGTCGCCCCATCCCAACGGCCATTCTGGAGTAGAAAGATGTGTCAGATGGTTTCCATAAAGAGGACACATTGGAGAACCAGATGGGGAAGTGCTACTTTGCCCTGTAGGGTTGCTGTCGGTAAGAAATGACCTTCTGGCCACAGATTTGAGGCTTGACTATGCTATGATATGGAGTTCTGGTGCAAGTGGTCAAACACTTGGCTCTTCACTTCATGGTTGCTGGTTTGAATTCCTCCAGTCTCTCTATGATGAAAGCCCTAGTGATCTCTCTTCAGGGAGATTACAGTTGCCACAAAGTGTGATAACAGCTATTTGCTGATTGACACGGAGTGAAAAAAATCTAATCAAGAAGTGGGGGATTCTCTTTGGAAGAATCTCACTAGGAGAATCCCTGAGCTATCTGAATACCAGCTGTGGTATTACATAATCTGATGTCAATTTAGGGCTTGAGAGGAGTAAGAGTGAAGGGAGGAGAAGTCTAGTCTGTCAATCAGATCATAGCCAATGAGGCCTCTGGGGAGGTATGCCTTCTCCTGAGAATTCTGGCAGTTCCTCTATTTTCCCTCCTTGGAAATGGGAGACACTCGTTCTCTCCACTGATTCCCTGTGAGACATCCCAGAGGAGAAGCCACCCTGGTGAAGCCCTGGAAGCTGGAGAAGCCACGTAGAGACCTTTGCCAGCACTAGACCTTTGCCACCACTAGACCCAAAGGCTTTTACTCACTGGCTTGTGATCATCCTGCACTCGGGGTCATTGCATATGCTTTGTGAATCTGAGGAGGGCTTTATATTTTGGTATCAGACATGTGGGCTAATATTGACTTTTGTGGGCTAATATCAGACTTATGGACTTGATCTGGACTGGGCTGGAATGCTTTCTCAATATTCAACTGCTCTTGTATATAAAATGCTTTCTTATACACATATGCGTGTTTATAAATCTGTTTTCTCTAGTCTACCCAGATGAACACACCAGCTGAAAGCATGTGTGCCAGAAACATATCAAGATGAACCAGACATTGTATTCATTTCCTATTGCTCCTCTATCAAATTGATGCATAATTAGTATTTGCATCAATTAGCCGAACGTATTTGTTTTCTTGCAGTCTGGAAGTCAGAAGCTAAAATGGAACTCAATGGAACTCCAGACATGTTAGGGGTGTGTTTTAAGGCTCTAGCAAGATTTATTTCCCCCCCTACAGGGTTCCCCAACCCTGAGATCGGAAGAACTACACACTGCCTGACTATGACTACCAACTGCTCTAACAGAATCACATTAGAACGTTCTAGACAGAGTGGGAGAAAAATGTGTCCCAAAGCTCTAAATCACAAAGGAGACCAGTGTTGCTCTTCAAATAGGGACTCCTAAGACTAGGGTCCTTCATCATCCTACAAGTCTGGGGGTGAACTCACCTATGTGGCAGGATGGTGCATCAGTCAAGATCAAAAGAGCAGCATTGACCAAAAGACAAAGAGGAATGGAAACCGGAAACACAGGGGAGATGTGAGGTGGGTGATGGCACCTTGCAATGGGGAATCGAAACAAAGATGCACAAATTAGTGGATGTGAAGCTGATGATCTGTTTTGTAAACTTTCACCTAATTGACAATACTTTTTATTTTTTTAAGAAAAGGAGTTCGCTTTTTCCCTTTTCCTGCTTTTAGAGCAGCAGCTCTCAACCTGTGCATTGAACGGCCCTTTCACAGGGGTTGCCCAATTCATAGTAGTAGCAAAATTACAGTTAGATAATAGCAATGAAAATAATTTTATGGTTGGGGGAAGGGGGTCACCACAGCATGAGGAACTGTATTACTGGGTCCTGAAATTAGGAAGGCTGAGAACCACTGTTCTAGAGGCTGCCCACATTCTGTGGCTTGTGGCCATTTCAAAGGTGAGCTAGGCCATCACTCTCACCTCTACTCCCTCTTTTGGATAGGTACCCTTATCATTGCAATCAGTCTACCTCGATAATCCATGACAATCTCCCTTCACTAACTCGACTGATTCTCACTGCCATTGAATCAATGGTGACTCGTGTGTTTTCAAGACGGTAACTGTTGAGAGAAATAAAAAGCCCAAACTTTCTCCCACGGAGATGCTGGTGGTTTCAAACTTCTGACCACAGGGATTGCAGCCTCATGGGTAACCACTACACCACCAAGGTTCAGCAACCCCTCATTCCATTTGCAACCTAGATTCACTAGGTGTCCTGACTGCAAAGATTAACAGGGATAATGACACAGAAACATTATCAGAGCGGAGCAGCTAAAGCGCTCTGAGCAGTCAAGGTGAGAACAAGTATTCCACCTAAGAGACTCAAGCCTGACTCAGAGACTACAGAGCTCTCCGTCAAGAAATGTATATACAAGGCATCTAGCGTGTTAAAGACTTTCAGGTTCTTCCTGCCAGGTGGGACTAGTGAGCAGAAAGCAGCAGATCAGTCCATGTCAGAGAGTGACGTTCACAGTGCCAGCTTAGTGACATGGTTTCCAAGAGTCTGCTTGACAGAGAAGATGGCTATGTGGTGACTGCTGAGCAAGTAAAGCTGCCAGTGTGCCTCAGTACCATGCACAAGTGAACACATCACAGGGTGCCTGCTGCGTAATCAGAACCACAGAGCAATGTGAGTTCTGACCTGAGCCTCAGACAGGGAGTCTGAGACAGACAAATGGCAGCCTGCCTCTTGAGTTCATGTTCCCACAGGGTGGCTGCCTGGCAGCCCGTCTTAGAAGTAGCATCACAAGTGTTTTCACATCAATGGTGGTTATGAGGCACAGTAAGAGCTGCTGTTTTCTGACAAAGGCTTTTGTGTGACACGTTGGTGCTCTCAATTACACCAAATCTCTTATGTCCCCCCGCCTACTGAGCTGGGACATTTCAGAGGAGTGCTGTCTTCCATGTCTCAGATCCACAGCAGCATGAGCCAGCTTGGCTGAGCAGCCAAGACATTTCCTCCTGGGCACTGCCATTCAGCGTCATTTGATGCTATTCCCCGTGTCTGTTATTGGATACATGAACCTACTGGAGACAAAATATGTACACAGCAAAATATGTGATAAATGCAAGACATGGGAATAAGTCATGGACTTCAGGTAACTCCGGGTTTTTTAAATTATTTTAATGAGGACTCTTACAGATATTATAACAATCCATAAATCAATTACATTGAGGGACCTTGTACATAGGTTGCCATCATCATTTTCAAAGCATTGTCTTTCTAGCTCAGCCCTTTGATATCAGCTCCTGTTTTTCCCTCCCTCCCATCCTCATGAACCCTTAAAAATTTTTTGTACACACATATATTTTTTTCATATCTTACACCATCTGCTTCATCCATTCTGTTATTCATCCCCCTCAGATGGGGTTATACATCCATTATTGCTATCAGTTCCCCCGCTCTCCCACCCTCTCCCCTCATGGTACTCCTACTGCCATGACTGGTTCTGTGGGGTTTATCTGTCCTAGATTCCATGTATTGAAGGCATTTATCTGTGAGGTAGAACTGGGGTCATGATAGTGGGGAAATAAAGCATTAAAGAGTTAGAGGAATGTTGTGTGTTTTGTCAGTGCTATACTGCACATGACTGAATCATCCCTTCCAAGTGATTCTTTTGTGAGGGGATGTTCAATTGTCTATAGGTAGGCTTTGAGTCTCCATTTTGATCCCTTTCCTTCACAATGATATACCTTAATTGCTTGTTTTTAATATTCTGGCACCTGAACCTATTGATACCTTATGATCACATTACTGGTGTGCTTCTTCCATGTGGGCTTTGTTACTTCCCTGTTAGATAGCTTATTGTTTAACTTTAAGCCTTTAAGACCCCAGGTGCTATATCTTTTAATAGCCAGGCACCATCAGCTTTCTTCCCCATATTTGCTTATGTACCCATTTTGTTCTCAGATCTGGTGGGGTGCCAAGCACTGTCCCCTGAAGTCATAAATCTACAGGAACTTTGTGATTCTGCTCCCTTTGCTGTTCTTCTGTGCTCCATTCATGTTTTGCCTCACTGTCGAGGATCGGACCAGACACACTCCCCACACTGTATCTCCAGGGTTGTCCCCCGTAGCACTGTGGGTCATTGAGGGGCAGTGTGCCTTGTGCTGGAGCCAGCCCTGTGGTCCTCTCTATGCATTGACTGCTATAAGTAGGAGTGTCGTGTCCTTGAGGTTTAGTGGGCCAGGATGGGGGTCTCTCTCTGTCTTTCCCTCTCAGTTTGTTCCTGTGTGGACAAGACAAAGCAGTCACTCTCCCTAGTCTGTATCTTCAGTACTGTCCTTTGTAGTATGTTCTTCTAGGGAGAGGGTCCACAAGGTCCAGTTGGTAACCAAGCCTCCTGATGGTTCTAGGAGACACACCTACCTGACCACTTCTTTTTGGAGTAACAATGACCTCATTGACTAAACCCATCCTTGTTTAACCAATTTTATAGGACTGGTTCTTTGTCTACATGGACTCCAACTAGGAAAATACATTTAAAGGTTGTGGAAAAGAAGATAGAGAAAGCCTGTCTTACACAAACAAGAAATATTTCCTTTAAGATTTGGTGCTCTGGTTAAAGGAAAACATTGAACTCAAGTAAACCTTGCTTGTCTTCTCTCTCCAAGGACATATTTAAGAGAGCAGAAGCAGTTGGCCTGATTCCTAGATCCCAGAAGCTTCTTTTCCTCCCTGTCTGGGTAATGTCCAGAAAGAATAACAACCACTTTCATTTGTGGGACTCAAAGTCTTCAAGTCGTAAGTATTTCACTGCATGTTTGCTAACCCTGAGGGACTACCCAGGAGAGTCGCTGGGGCCATCTAGACCCTGAGCAAGGATGCTGATCCCAATCCAAGTCCCCTCATAAATGCTGTATGTTTAAAGGCATGAGACTTTTCAAAGAAATGAGGTTCCTTGCAGCTCTTGACCAAAGACTGGACAATCTTCTGTGATGATTCATAACGGTCCCCATCCTAGCTTTCATGAAGATGGCATAGGACCTGCATATACGGTCGCCATGAGTCTTAGCCAACTCAATGGCAATGAACAAAATCACAATATTTCATTTGGTCTTCCATAAGCTTTTCTTGTTCCTTATATTTTTGGTCCTTTTGCTTTTCTGTCCGTGTGTTCTTTCCCTGATCCTGTACATATTATTACCCAGTTACTCCATCTGAGGGGCTGAGAACAAGGTCTGTTAAGGTCGTTGCTTTCCTGAATCTTACATTTTAGTCAGAGGATAAGGTCATGAGCACATAGACCAATTAATTAATGATGTGACCTCTGGTCACACGTACCAGGAAGAAAGTCAACGGAGTGCTACAGCAGAGGACAACGTGAAAGGACATTCTCTCCTATGCTGAAATGCGGGTGCCTGGGTAAAGGCCTAATAGGAGTATGAAAAACACTGAGCTAGCTCTTTGGGGTAGGACCCCTGATGGCCTAGTGGTTATGCATTTAGCTGCTGTCAGCAATGCCAGCCGTTTGAAACCACCTTCTGCTCCATGGGAGAAAGATGGGATTTCTCCTCCCGTAAAGAATGAAAGTCTCAGAAACACACAGTCTACTCTATCCTATAGGGTCCCTTTGAGTTAGCCTTGCCTGGGTGGCACTTAGGGGTCCTTTGATTGTGGCAGCTCTTGAAGGAGAAGGCTTGGGGGTGGATCTTCCTAGTGAAAGAGGGAAAATAAGGCTTACCATGTCAGGAATGTTCCTGGTGAGATGTTTAGGGGTTTTAGAAGGCCCATGGGGTAGGACATATATCTTGTTTATCACAGTATCCCTAGGGAATTGTCCTATGCATTTCCTTGCTTCTGTCCAATGAAGGTATTTGCCATTTTTCCATACAAGAGATCCTTCAAAATTATAATTCATGTTAAAGCCAATGAATCCAGAAGATCACAGTATTATGTGGCCCATTTGTTGTTGTTGTTGTTGTTGTTGTTGTTGTTTGGAGTAGAAGAAAGTCTCCAGTGTCCTGGGTAATAAATAGTGATGTGCTGGTGATACACAGATACTCCTCCCTGCATGTCTGACTGGGATGGCTCTGGGCAGGACTTCCTGGGAAGGCATTTAAGAAGGAGTTGCAGTGGGCCCAAGGAGAACAATGAGAACTTTTTTCATGGTCTCTTCCCACAAGGGCAAACCACAGGAGGGCACCACTGGGCACCTTTGGGACCAGATTGCTATTAACCAGAAGTAAATCAGCATTCAGGGTTCACTTGGGAAGGGTTCATTAGCAAAATTCAATACCCCATCGTTATATCGCATCTGCTCTCTTATAATTGACTTAAGCGCACACACATCGATCTTTTATTCTGGTAGACTATCAGTGTCTCTGGTGGACGGCTTTGAAATATCTGGTGGGAGGTAGGGGCTAAGCCTTGTTGTAAAGGAACACTACAGAAGTAAGCATAGGTCTTGAGATGATAGGTTTTAGATTTTAAAAAAAGAACATGCTTTGGGATTTATATTAATCTTTTTCATAGATTCACCACTTTTCATTGACAATTATGGTTACTGTGTTTTTTGGTAGTGTGTTTTAGGTACCGAGGAGATGTTAGGTAGTGGCTGGAGATTGTATTCAGGCCTAATCCCTGTGCACCATTGAGTCCTCCTCTATTCCCCGCCCCCTTCATTAGCATCTCTATCTTGTTGATCTTTCTGACCCCCAATGTTTAGCTCAGTGGTTGAGTAAGTTACTGCTGCTCTGACTATAATGAGATTTTTTTTTTTTAAAGTCCTAAAGCACAGAGAGGCTAAAATGCAAGTGCTAATCCAATCTAGGTCTCCCAACACCTGTATTTAGGATATCTCCCGCATTAGGCTGGTTTCTCTAGAGACACAAAACCTGTGACACTTACATGTGTGTGTATTTTTGATGGAGCGTCACACTAAGAAATGACCTACATGGTTGTAGAAGCAGGTAAGTCCAGTCTGGTTCATGTTTGTAGACCAGATGTAAGCTGGAGGCTTCTCCTGACTCCTGAAGCTGCAGGCGCTGGCCAACCAGAAGCAGGAAGATAAAGCAGAAAGACCACAAGCTGGTAAGTGGAGAGCTGAATGAATCCAAAGTAAGCAGAATGAACCTGAGGTAGGCAGTTCACTGTCGGCGACTGGATCCACGGGCAATGGAACAGGAAGTCCATGAACCAGATGGAGGCTCCAGATCCAGTAGAAATTCAAGCAGCAAGACAGAGCTCAGTTCTGCTCAGGCTTTCTCTCTGATCAAAACGGCCACAACGGACACTTCCCAAGGAAGTGTCATGAGACTGTGACCTGAACGATAGGTTGGTCTTCACGTCTTCTTGTATTTGGTATGACAAGTTGACATGAAATCTAACCATCACACTTAGCATCCATTACTTTTTAGCATTCCCAGTGCCATTTCCAAAGTCCAACTTAATTCTGGATTTCACCTCAAGGCCATACCAAACGGACATTGTCTTAGAATGTTGCTGCTACTGCTGCTGTTTTTCTGAGATCCCTTTGAGTCGATTTTCAACTCACACTGATTCCTTGGGACACAGTAAAATTACCCCTGGGCTTTTTTCCCAGCCATAAGTCTTTGAGGAAGTAAAGCACCAAATCTTTCTCCCATGCAACAGCTGGATGGGTTCAAAGGCCACACTTCATTTCCTAGCCAATCACTTAACTGTTGCCTCCAGAACTCCTTATTGTCTTAGAATCATCGATGTAAATAGGTGAACTGTAAAGAAATACAAGAGAGTATAGGCCATGTGTTTATAACTGCTGTGCTGTTCTTTCTCCCCCAACCAAAAATCTTCCACCCCAATCAACCCTTCTGTCAGGCCATGTGCAAGACTCAGGGAGTAAAGAATCTCTGGAGGCGAGGACGCTGTCAGTTCAAAGGGCTGTCCGTGCAAGCCCCACAGGCCTTTCCTCCCTAGCATATGGCATCAGGGAAGAGAACTGGGCTAAAATGATTATCCCTGGGCTGCTGCCAACAGAAAATCTCATATTCCCAATTTAATAAAACAAGAAGATGTAAGTTGAATCCAAATGAAATATAATCCCGTTTCCCTTTCATCCAAGTGTTTTCAGTGGACAAAGGCTTGGAGCTCTGCTTGGAGCAAACTAAATGAGCCCTCAGGCACAGCTCAGTGTCTCTGACGGCAGTGATGTGGGTGGACTCCAAGGGGGAGTTATGGGCACTCATGACTCCCAAAAGTGGCACATGAGAATATATGGGAGGAATGGGCAGTTTAATATTCCGTGTACCCTAACTGAAGGGACAATTTCAACTCGTGGCAAAACCTTGCATGTCAGTAAAAATGTGCTCCATACTGTTTTCATTGCTGTGACTTTTAGAAAGACATCACCAGTGTTTCTTTGAAGACATCCTCGGGTGGATTTGAACTGTCCATCTCTTGGTGAGCCGTCAAGTGCTTAACTGTCTTTGCCATTCTTCTGTTCCTAATATTCTCCAGTTATTCTCCAGAATGGTATTCATCTCCCAGAAAGTTATTGGTGTAAACAACGGAGGGAGGGAGTCATAGGCGGTTCTTGAGCAGGTGAGTGATGTGATCAAGGTAGTGTCTATGGAGCTGAATTTGTCAGATCTTAAAAAGTATCTGTTGAATGAAGGAAGGATACAGATTCAGATCAAGGCAGAGACAGGGCTCTGGTTACTTCTGAACATGGCTTTCAACAAAGCTCTCTGGAAAAAGTATGAGATTAATATCTGATGAATATCCCAATTATAGCTTTTACTTATTTATAGCCCTCAGTCTATTTGCTTATGCTTACATTAATGATGATGTCTTGGAAGAAGTATAGCCAGATTGCTCTTTAGAAGCAAGGATGCAGGGACATTCTATCATCTATCTTGGTCATGTTATCAGGAGGGAGCAGTCCCTGGAGAAAGACATCACCTCTGATAAGACGGAGTCAATGAAAAGGAGGAAAACCCTCCAGGAAGTAGACGGGCATAGTTGTTACAACCATGGGTTCCAATGTAGCGGGACTGGTGAGGATGGCGTAGGACTGGGCAATGTTTCGTCCTGTCTATAGGGGGTTGTTCTATATATAAGGGGCCATTCTGTATATCATGGGTCATTATGCATCAGAAGGGACTTGAAGGCGCCCAGCAACAACTCATTAGTAGGACCATCTACCACTGAAAGGGGGGTTGCTTAAAAAGAAAATGAAGTCAGTTTAGCAAACCAGTGAGGAGAACATTCATGGAAGGAATCCAAAGGGGGTCATTTGTGCTTAGACATTGAGAGATTTAAGGAGAGCTTGATAAGAGGCTTCAGTCATCAGTTTAAGGATTCTCCACTGTACACTTTTATTCCATAAGAGGACCATTACAACTAGAAACAGGGGAACAACTTCAGTGAGAGAATACCCAAGTAAGGGCCACCCAAATAATTAAGACACTTATCACTTTGTAAAACAAAAGGGCTGAAAGCAGGTGATTCAATAATTCTCTTGTTTTAGGACGCTGCCTCTTCTCTCTGTGATTCCAACATCAAAAGATAGCTGCCATCGCTTCCAGCATCATTTGCCCAGAGTTCAGAAACCAGGTGCAGCTACATAGAATATGCCTGTCTCCTTGTCGTAGGGAAGGGAAAATCCCACCCAGCTTTTCCTTTAGGTCTCATTTGCCAACTCAAGTTACACAGGCAGCAAGGGGTCCCAGGGGTGCAATGGCTACATGTCTGGCTGCTAATCACAAGGTCAGCAGTTTGAAGCCACCAACTGCTCTACTTCTGAAAACAGTTACAGTCTAGGAAAGCCTCAGGGGTAGTTCTACCCTGTCCTGTCAGTCATCAGGAGATGGAATCGATTCAATGACAGTGAGAGCCTTCACGGAAGCAGATCACCAGGTGGTCTGTCTCACACAGAGCTGCGGGGTGGACTCATCCTTTCCTTTCACAGGCAAGAGCGTGGTCACACCAGGAACGGGAACACTAGGGGTGGATGTGATGCACGTCGCATTAGGTTCACCCACCAGCCTTGAAAGTGGCTATTGTTATGACAACTCGCAGAGCCTAAAAGCTAGGAAGGAGGATTCTGATGTCTCTGATGAAAGTTTTGCTTCATTTTGAACTTCAGAGAACTGAATCATATAGAATGCATTCTTTGGTGCCGCTCAGCATTACATTTGTGATGACTTTGTGCTGGTGCCAGTATCACATTTTCATTCCCCTTGCAGCACATGTGTAAAAATCTCACAGTTGTAAATTGATTTTGCTGTAGATTGGAATGTGGGTTGCAAGCTTGGGGATATGACAGATAAGGGTGCTATTAACATTCTTGCTACGGTGTCCTTTCGTGGTGTTACTAAGCACCCTTCTCTGTTGGGTTTACATGCAGAAATGGAAAAGGGTATTTTTAGTTTTACTAGATAGTCTCTAAGAGTTTTCCAAGGCAGTGGAATTAAGCGAAGCTTTCACCAGTCGTTTCTGAGAGAACAGTTTGAGCCATGGCTCGGTGCTGTCAAATGTATTTGCGTAGAAGGTGGTGTGGTGAGTGCTGTGAAAGAGGGAAAGCTGAGCAGGGGCAGGCGGACTGAGGGTGTCGGGGAAGGTACTGCAGGCTGGCATTCCCAACGTCGTGGTCAGGCCTTGCCATTTTTATCCCTGCCGTGTCATCAGGCAATAAGTGAGTAAACAAAGGAAAGAGGCCCGAGCCTTGCTCCACTTTCAGGGAGGCTGAAGAGGTTAGACCTTCCAAGGTCACGAGACGATGAACAGAGCCAGTCAGGGCGCAGTGTAGCACCAACGAAACCTACAACTTTCCTCTAGTTTTTTAAGGCTTTCTCTCCTGTCCTCCCTTCCCCCCGACTATCACGATCCTAATTCTACTTCACAAATCTGGCCAGACCAGAGCATGGACACTGGTATGGATAAGCGTTCTCAACACAGGGAATCCAGGGCAGATGAGCCCCAATAATGGGAGGAGCGATACGAAGAGGGGAAGGGGACGGTGACCGTTCACATGATCAAATGGTTCGCATCATCCCCTTCCCATGGGGATGAACAACAGAAATGTGGGTTAATGGTCAGTGTAAGGCATGAAAAAAATGATAAATTATCAAGGGTTCATGAGGAGTGAGGGCAGGTGAGGAATGGGCTGATACCAAGGGCTCAAATAGAAAGAAAATGTTGATGGCAACAAATGTACAAATGTGCTTGACACCATGCACGTGTGTATGAATTTTGATAAGAGCTGTAAGACACCCCCCCCCAATAAAATGCTTTAAAAAAAAAAGATGATGAATGGAAC
The DNA here is from genome assembly GCA_004026705.1 of Nesogale talazaci. Lineage (NCBI taxonomy): Eukaryota > Metazoa > Chordata > Mammalia > Afrosoricida > Tenrecidae > Nesogale > Nesogale talazaci. Next base: position 36,091 of record PVJH01009003.1, read on the forward strand.
ATCGCCACAAGTGACCAGACAAATGGTGCTCTTCTTATTTATAAGGGCAAATGATATGTTAATTAGATGAAAGCAAGTGTTTTAAAAACCGAAAATGGAAATCGCTGTCATCAGATTGATTCCAACTCATGGCAATCTTATAGGACAAGGCAGAACTGTCCCTGTGAACTTTTGCAACTGTAACTCTTTTGTTTGGTCCCATCATCATATTACTGAGAGCTAACACAAATATCACATTATTTCATAGTTCAATCACACCAAGCAGTCTTGTATAATTGCTCCCACAGTTCATTTTCCCCTTTACGGAAGTAGAACGCCTCGTCATTCTCCAGTGGAATTGCTGGTGGTTTCGAACTGCTCACCTTACAGTTAGTAGACCATCCCTTAAGCACTACACCACCAGAGCTCCCACAAGCAAATGTTTGCCAAGTGGTTAATATCTCATAGAGGGAAGATATAGCATCAAATATGTTCTATGGTGAAAGCAGAATTCCTATTTCTACATAGCTCTTCATTGTACAGAGGACAAATGGCTCTTCCCAACCAAACAACAAAAACAAAAGCCATCAGTGTTGGCATTGAAGCACATAAAATGGAATGGTTCAGAGAAGATGAACCTGGTTCCTGGGCAGGAATGATGCACACATTCATGAAAGGTTCCATATTTAAATGGGAAAAAATTTATCACTGCTCCAGGAAAATGTAAATACACACTACAACATATTTTTAAATTCTAAGATGATTGCAACTCAGTAAGAATGGGTTATGTCATAGGTACTGTGGCAGTCATGTGCTTTGGTGCGAATATGATTAAGCGTGTAGAGGTGGAGTCTAGCCAGTCAATCTGGAGATAGCCAATGAGACCTCTGTGTGAGCATGACTTTCTCTGAGAATTATGGGAAATCTCACAATATCTTCCCCATGAAGGTGAGAGACTATAGACTCAGTCTCTTGGAGATGCTTTACTAACAAGACACAAGACTAATTACATGTGAGCCATCCCGGAGAAGTCACATGGGTCTACCCTGATGAAACCAGCCCTCTGAAGCAGGAAAAGCCAGATAGAGACCCCTGCCAGAGCTGAGATGCTTCTACTGCCACTGGATATTGCGGATAGACCTTGAGTCCTGGAAACGAGGAGCCTTGGGGAGACCCCTGCCAGCACCAGGATGCTTCTACTGCTGTTGGATACACATGACTGCACCCACTGGCCTGTGATTGTCCTGGCACCATTGCATGTGCCTCGTGAATCTGAAGAAGACTTTATAGACTGGTATCAGATATATGGGTTAATATCAGGCTTATGGATTTGGACTGGACTGGATTGGGATGCTTTCTCAATATCCATATGTGTGTTTATGAATTTGTTTCTCTAGTCTACCCAGACTAACACACTTACTCTGCCACATATCATCTAGCTGTTTGTATGGCATCCTGTGCAGCATCCGTCCCTGCCCACAGCAAGAGATGTCGAGGACTGGAATCTCCATCCTTATGCAGGCGACGAGCCTAGAACTGGGCTGGGAGGACAGTGGGAGAGATCATTTCTAGCAAATCAAGTGTTAAGGGGCATTGAAAAACGCAAAGCACAAGCAAGTCCCAGACCTGTGAAGAAGCCAATTGGCTAGCTGGTGAGGGAGTGATTGGGAGAGCTGCCACGATTAACATGAGAGCTACAAAAAGTTCTTGGGAAAATCCCATTACTTTTTAATTCCATTCCCGGGCCCCCACCCCAAACTTTTGGGAACCCCTTTATACCGAGCATTTACTACGTGGTAAAGCACTGCCCCAAATCAACTGCATGTAATACTCACAACAAACTTGAAAAGAAACCAGGATTCTACAACCTCTTGTTCTGTACGTAGCTCAGCAGTTGTAGATCGGAGATTCCAGCTTCGTCTGGAGCCAGTTTTTACCCTCGACCTGGTGATGCGGTGGTTCGGCGTTGGTCTGCCATCTCGCAGGGTCAACAATTCAAAATGACTTGGGGCACTGCAGGAGGGGGACGGACTTTCTACTCCCGCAAACTACCGTGCTCTAGGAAAGCCACTGGGGGTCAGCATTGACTCGAGGCAGTGAGTTTCGTCGTTTGTTTGGAGAGAACCGTTCCCTGTCGGTGTGCGTTGTTCCCCTAGCAGACCTGCCTGGTAGCCGCAGTCCCTCCATGGGTGCCCTGCTCCTCCCTCATCAAGCTGCACGTCTGAGGCCATG
>PVJH01009003.1:45508-80794 GCA_004026705.1 Nesogale talazaci
AAAAAAGAGAGAGATCTCAGTTGTCTTTCTTTGAAAAAAATATTAATTGGAAGTTAATGCCTATATCATATCATTGCTTAGTTCAACCACGTCAAGCAGAATTGTACAATTGCTACCTCAATCAGTTTCTAAACATTCTGATTCTTCCTAGACTCCTTGACATCATCTCCCCTTTGCCCTTCCCCTCCCCAAACCTCCATTCTACTTACTGTCCCTATAGTTTCATCAATCCTGGGTTTCATCTACCAAAACACAGAACAACATATAATGCAACTTCACGTGACCTCCAATGACATAGCACCTCTGAGATACACTCTAATATGAACAAATAATAGCAAAATAAAATTTTTCATTTTAGTGCTGGTCATAGTCTGGGTTTTCTAGAGAAGCAAAACTGTTGAAGTTTATATATGCAGATATTTATCCTAAATGTATATTTTAAAAATATCTCACACAGTTGTAGAAGTGGGCATGTTTCTAGTCTGGGAAAGTTTTAAATCTATGGGGCAGATATTGAGCCAGAGTGTTTTCCTGACTGGAGTCCTGACTGGGTAGACTAAAGAAACAAATTCATGGACACTCATATGTGTGTGAGAACTTTATTGCAAAGAGCAGTTGTACATTAAGAAAATGCCCCAGCTCAGTCCGGGTTAAATCCATAAATCTTTATTAGTCCATATGTCTGTTACCAAATTCTTCTTTAGACGCACACAGCACAGACAATGACACCAAATGCAGGAAGAAAGATTGCAGGCCAGTGGGTGGAAAGTCTTATGGATCCAGTGGCGGTGGTAGCATCGCAGGGGTCTCCACGTGGCTCCTGCAGCTCCAGGGCTCTAGCATAGCTCTACGTGGCTTGTCATCAGGAATGTCTCACAGGGAAAGTGTGTGTGTCCTGCCTCCATTGAGTCATTTCTTTTTGTAGTGAGGTCATCAAGCTTCGACCTGATTAACAGTCTAAACTCTACCTGTTTACTCTTAACAGGCTCAAATTGGCACCAGTTTATGTAACCACCACACTATCTTTAAGAAAACAAAGTAGAAATCTCTTAAGAGAAGCAGGTTTTTCTGTTTTTCAGGAGCTATGAACCTACCGGGACAGCAAATAGAAGAGTTTCTTGGTGGTAAAGTCATGGCAGGGAGTAAAATGCAGCAGATGTCAAGGAGTTTAAGAAGGAAAAGAATGTTTTGGAACTGATCGTGGTAGCAATTTACAATACTGTCTGATGTGACTGAACTATGGAATGATATGATATCTATATTAGCTCCCAATAAAATGGTTTTGGAAATAATAGTGGAGAGAGAGACTGAGAACTAAATGCTTACTTCCATAAAGTCTGTCCTCACCTGTCGTTTTCCAAAGGAGAAGCATTTCATGGACGTGAGTCATTATAGAAAATACCTGTCACCAGCAGCATCAGTTCTTATTCTGAGGGCAAGGTGAAAGCATTTTATATCCTAGTATTGGTGATACAAAATAAAGGGTGTTTTTTTTTAAGACTTTTACAATTACCTTCACTGTTCTTCAATCTTGGATTCATTTGTCTTTTATTCACAACCTGTAGTTCCGCAATCAAGGTCTTTATGGTAGTGTGGCCCAGATATTTGGCTTGTTACTTGTCTTAGACTGGGTTCTCTAGAGAGGCAAAAAAGCTTATATATGCATAGAAAATTCTACATCAAGGAAAGGGCTCCCACAGCTGGAGAGGTAGGCAGAGTCAAAGTGCATGGATCAGATGCCAGGGTGGAAGCTTCTCCTGACTCACATAGCTACAGGGCCTAATAAAATAAAAATCAGAAAAACCAGACTCTGGCTGCCAAGGCGAACGAATGCAAAGTTTGCAAGTAAAATGACAGGCAGTGTTTGATTAGCAGGACAGGCTGAAGATAGAAGACCCAGACGTGGATTCAGACCCTATGAGAAGCAAGCAAGCTTTCCCACAGTGTTTGCTTATATTAGAAGCAGGCCACACTCTTAAGGAATCTCGTCATGAGGGATTTAACTCACAGCCCTAGAACTGGTTCCAACTCACAGACACCGACAGAGTTTCGAGGCCATTTTCATCCCTTCGTCTAAGCAAAAAAGCACCGTCATTCCCGTCCTCTCTCCAGTTTCTGTCCTCACCAGCTCCTCTCTCGTCATCTGGCCAACCTCTCTCCAGAGGAAAAGAAGATCTCTTCTGTGGGCACAGAAAAGCCCTCCGTTTTGTAGTCATGTCACTCTGCCTCTCTCTGCTGATTGCTGAGCACCCTCAGGATCATAGAATGGTGACAATTCGTTTCTCTCGGCACTTGTCTGCTGCAGACACTGGCCACAGCTGCTCCTCAGAGGCTGCTCTTTGCCACCGAGGTCTCTGTGGACTGTTTCTTTTGGCTGCAGCAATGGAGGGGTTTAGAGCCTGGTACGGTGGGATTGATTTTCCCTCCAAATGTGTGTTGAAGCCTGATCCTTGTACCTGTGGATGAGCGTCTATAGGAAAATCAGAAGCTTGTTTTGTTATGTGGATGAATTTAGGATGACTACTGATCGCTTTCTTTGGGGGGGGGGCATCACTGCCCTCTGGTGGTCGTGGGAGCTACCTAGTCTTGCTCCCGGAGAGCTGCTGCTGGATGAGAACCACCAAGCCAATAGGCCGCAGTCCCGCACTCAACCACTACCCCACCGGGGCTCCGCCCCTAAATACTGATCATTTTCTTAAAAAAGATTGTATTCTCCAGTTTATTCTAAAAACGATCTTTACTTATGTAGTCAAGTTATTAGGAGATTACAGTGTTCTCAGAGCACAGATGCTGACCTTATTCTCTTATAAATATGTTAAACACACTGAAAGAACTAATTAATATATATCAATGTTTAAGGAGTTCCATATAATTGGACTCTGCCAGCTTTTAAAAGGATCTCTCCCACACTCTATGGCAATTTACCTACTTGACATTTGAGATAGCAATGTGCACATAAAAAAAGACATGTTTACCAAAGTGACCATAAGATGAAACAACCTTCTCTTGATCAGGTTAGATTTTCAGAGGCAAAGTGATGCAAATCAAAGCAACTAAGCTGGCTTCCTTAAGTAATAAACAAAGCAAAAATTAAGAAGTATGAAAGCTGCTAAAGTTTATTTCCATAAACTTTTTTTTAGCATAAAAGTGTACCTTAAGAGTGTGTCTAGGGCTGAGCCCCGGTGGTGTAGCGGTTGTGCGCGGGACTGCGGGCCACTGGGACGGAGGTTTAATTCCAGCAGTGGGGCTGGACCTCCTGCTTCCACCACCGGAGAGCAGTGATGCTCACCAACCCCCCCAAAAAAAAGAGTGTGTCTAAATTAAAATACATCTCTAGACTGTGGGTGCTCATGGTCGAGGAATGATGTTCAGTGAAAGACCCTGGGATCAGAAGATGAGGGGTAGCTTATGGGGAAGCAGGGGATGTTTATCCTTTGTTAACATCACCATGTAACTTGCCAGGGAGGTCCAACAGACTATCTAAATGTCTCAATTGGCCTGGACTTTGAAGTGATGTCTTATTTCATTATTTGTTATTATCATAAGTAAGCATTTCCAAGTAAAGATGGTCCTTAGATTTCTACCTGACAAACACTGGAAAATGACCCTACTACAAAACACACACACTTTTTTATTTTGCTGTTTTATGACTTTGCATATAATGAGGAGAAGGTGGGAAGGAAGTTCAATTCGAGGAGATTTCCGATAGCCCATAAACTGTCTGAATCAAATGATTTTTTTTCATTTTTTGTAAATCACAACTGATTCCCTCTACAATTATTTTTCAGGTAAGAAACTGAAGAAGTCATCAGCTGGAGCAGCGGCGCGAATGGGACTATGCTGTAACGTAAGTGGCGACAGCTGGGCCAGGGCCTGGCGGGGATGGGGCCGCTAGGGGCTACCGTGCAGCAGCAGGGGATGATGCTGCTCCTTCTGGCCTCCCTCCTCGGAACAGGCCTTGCAGCAGCAAAGACACTGCTGGGAGACAGCCTCAAAGTCCACCAGTCCCGTCCTAGGGATCTTCAATGAGAGCTTGGTTTTGTGGACCCCAGCTTCCAAGGAGATCCGTCCAAGCTCATCCTGCCCTCCCAGATGGCTTCTGTCCACACACGGTCTGTCCTCCACGGTGGCAGCAGCATCTTTTTTGGTCATCTGTCGGGCAAGGTGACTGACCGGCAGATCATGCTTCTGCAGGCAGTGTTGCCCACAGTCATCGGGAGGGGGTCCTGTTTTATATGTGGCTGTTGCTGCACTGTCTCTTCTTCATGTATCTAAAAGGTTTGGGATGGTTATGAGTTTTCTGAAGATGGCTTCTGCCACAGGTGTGTGCCAGCATTCCCCAAGCATGCCAACAAAATGGCCTTGGGCTTGCCAAGACTGTAATGGTTCACTGAAGTCTTTCTTCTGCAGATACTGGGGCTGTGGACAAGGAAGGAATCAGCGTGCGTGAGACCCTGTTTTGGACAATGAGTCTCTAGAACATTGAGAAAATAAGTTTTTGTTCTCTAAAGCCACTCAGGTCTGGTGATTGTATTATAGCCGCACTAGACTAGTTACACAGGGCCCCTGGCTTTTTAATAGGAAGTGAGAGGCTTCCACATTGAGCACTGCCTCAGATGATTTCCCCTCTGCACAGAAATCATTGATATTTCCTGTGTGGCAATAACAAAACCCCTCCTGGCTGCTGCCAGATGTGGGCTTGACTGTTTAACCTCAGCCTCACTGAGAGGGGTGGGGGAAGTGTGAAAGGGCCATCGAGCCTTTTCCCAAAGTCCCCGTCTATAAACTCCTTCCTACAAAATGTTCCCTGACTCAGTCCTCTGGGCAGTCCAGAGCTGTCACTCTTCCTCTCTGTAGAACCTTGTCTGTGCTCAGCACGTTCTCTGCCCTCTCAAATGTGGCAGTGCCCCCCTTCCCTGAAAAATCCTGCTGCCTGTTGAGACTCCTCTCCCTGCATTTACAGCTGTCTAATCAGCTGTTAATTTACTTTCAATCAGTGCCGGATTATGTTCCTCAGATGCATATCTCCTCTTTCATTTAAGGAGATTATTGCCTTTCCCCTTCCTTTTAAATATTAGCTGCCATGTTGTGCAGATTAATGGTCTGTTCGACACAGCGGTATAGCCTAGCAGGTCAGGGGAACATTTTCCCAAAGCTCTCTGGGTAAGTCTCACAGCCCGGCCAGTCCAAATGCCTGACACTCTGCTTGAGTCTTTTGTGCACTGGCTTATCCCCCGTGTCTTAAGGTCCCAGACTGCCAGAGTCAAATCTATGTGTCTAGAGGTTTCTTGTTATTTAATTTCAGCCAAGAATAAATTCTTCCCAGGCTCCCTATCAGGTCTGTTCAAAGGGTGAGGGGTGGGAAGGGGGGTGCTGGCTCTGTCCCTGAGATTCCAGTCACCTCCCATTGTAGAGACTGACCATGAATGTCTGCAATGCTGTTGGTGCACGGATTGTTTTTGTGGTTTGTGAGGTTGGTTAGACTGAGCAGAAGTGTAGCTGGAGAGATAAAAAGATGTGTGTGTGTGTGTGTGTATGTGTGTAGAAAATAAGAGACTGGAAAGACAGAGGGTCTGAGGAGCTGTTCAGGACCACCTCCCCAGTCTAGTCCCTATGCACTCCTTGAAATGCTTTTCTGGACTGAGGACTGATGTTCATCTTCTTCTGGTTTTGAAAGGCATGTCCTCTCTTCTCAGGAAGTGAGTCCTAAGGAGCCAGGACTGGGGTTGGGAAACCTCTCTGTTACTTTTTATTTCCAGAAACTATGATGCTCTCTCTTTTCCAACTAACCAACCAACATGTCCTTTCTTTCTTTGGTTCATTGCCAAGGAATTTTCTAACCAACTCACAGTCAATAAGTCAATTCTGACAATAGAATTTCTCTACAGAGCTGTGGCAGTTACATAATCTTGTATAAACTTGATAAATAGAGTATAGTGGTGGAGTCTAGCCTGTCAGTTGGGTCACAACCTGATGGTACCTCCTTGTGGACATGGCCTTTTCATAAGGAGGGTCCTGGGAGCCTCTCTTCCCTCTCTTTCTCTGCTCCACCTTCCTCCTGGCAAGCCTCCCAGAGACCTTAGTGAGCCCTAAGATGGATCCACCCAACTTTGCACCCACTGGCCTATGATCTTCCTGCATTCTGCATCATTACCTGAGGCTGCATAAGTCTGTAGAGGAACTTATGGACTTGTATCGGACTTACAGACTGGATCTGGACTGGACTGGGAGGTTTGCTTGACGTATAATTACTTCTTGATATAAAACCCTCCCTCACATTTAGGAGTGCCCCTAAGTTTGTTTCACTAGTCAGCCCAGTCACATACAAGAAAGAGTTCTCAAGGCTACAAATGTTTATGGAAACTCACCGCTTTATCTTTCCCCTGCAGAGCAGCTGCTGGTTTGGAATGGCCAAGCTTTCCATCGGCAACCGAATGTTGAAACAATGCAGCAGCAGAGACCCCAGAGTTTTCTAAAGGAGGGAAGGCAGGGTGGCTATCTGCTTGAAGCAGGTGGGAAGCATGGTGCTGGAGGAAGAGGTTCAAAACTGCCTTAACATAGAGGTGAGCTTGTATTAAAATGTTGATTCTGACTAGGTCTGTCTTGGAAATCCAAATTCTCAGCAGGAGGGTGGACTGCAATAAGCTGGTCCAAAGCATGTCACTGCGTCATTCGGGTAAAAGTTACTACAGGCGTCTCCCCATGGTGGGTAGCAGAGTCTCAGAGATGAGAAGAGAACAACAAGCCAGGCAACCAAGGGTGAGACATCTTCAGGTTTCTTCACCTTCAGAAATGGTCACCTTCCAGAAGCAGGTGAGTGGGAAATTTTTTGGACGTTCTGACCTCAGCGAGCAATGTCATCAGCACAGGGTCTCCAAAGTCAGGGCTCTTCCCAGAAATGAAACAGACTGCCAAGAGCAGGAAAGCACAGTGGATCCCAGCCTAGACTTGGTTCTAGGAATGGACACTTTGGGGCAGCTGGCTGCCAGGCTGCCCTAGAACCCACTGCAGGCGCTGAACCTGCCTGAGACTAGCAGCAGATGTGAGTCCATAGATCCTTAAGTTCCCAGATCGCATGTTAAGGCCCTGGAAGGTGACTATATTATTCAAAGTCTGTTGAATACTCAGGAGACGTCTCCTGCCTCAGGATTCTTGATCAAGCAAACAAAAGCCCCACATTCCTAGGCTGTCTCTTGGAGACACAAAAATGCCCAGAGGTTATGCCTCAGACTTTAGCATTTTTATGAGAATAGGAATGGGTTCAGATGAGACGAGCCAAGCCAAGCAGAAATAAACTGGGCTGCCTAAGCAATCAACTTGAGAAGTCTGGCAACTCCCTGATTTGGAGCCAGTTTTCAACCAGTAGAACAACTGGTAGGGTGGCAGTCAAAGTGGAGTAGAGTTTTTCTTCTAAAAGTTCAAAATCACAGAAGAAAGGCATCCAAGCTTCTTCTGCCATGGTCCTAGACACTCCTCAGACAAACAGACTTCAGTATTTCAGACAAAGAGGAAAACACAGTTATAATCTCAAACCAAAATCTTGAGAAAGAGGTGATGTGCAGAAAGAAAATTCTGATAAAACAAATGAGAATGAATCTGCATAAAGATCTCTCCTGTAAGTTCTTATCTTAAAGCAACCGTTCTCAACCTAGGGATTGTGACCCCTTTGGGGGGTCAAACGACCCTTTGACAGGAGTTACCCAATTCATAACAGTAGCAAAATTGCAGTTATGAAGTAGCAACAGAAATGATGTTATGGTTGGGGAGGTCACCACAACGTAAGGAACTGTATTAAAGGGTCGCTTTCAGGTGCAAAGGGTTGCAGAAACTGCTGCTGGGAGGAGTATATAAGCGACAGAGACCTGGCATGCCCATACAGAAGCAAACCAAGAAACGCAGAGTGCAAGGAACTAGACCCCATACTGACACACCAAGCCCTGAAGTTGATGTCCTTGCATGGAGCTGTTAAGGCACAGGGAGGACTATGGGACTGACAACAGCTTGAGACATGAAGTCCCCTCACTGTGCATACTACAACTGAGGACACATGGAGAGTGACTACAGACTGACTCTAGTGGTGTGAGCCAAGAAGGGAACATAACATTTAACGGAATCTTCTTTGATGTGTTTGGGTGACAAAATGAATTTGTGGCTGAGGTAAAGACTTTACATTTTAAAGAAAGAAAGACTTTAAATTAATGGGACACTCTTAATTGTCTTTCCTATTTGTACCAAAAGATCATATAAGCTGGGGTAGATTTGTTCTGTCAACATGGCCAATGAACACACGTGAGATTAATTGAAGGGTGGAGCGATAAATGGCTCGGGGTGTCTCACCTTTCTCTCTCCTGCTCTCGGATCTTTGAATCGGTGTATAGCCCGCTGCCTCGCTTGTTCTGTGCCTCCATTTGCAAGCTATACTCCCTGTGGGACACCTAATCCATGGACTGCATTGCTGTAAGTTGAGTTGAGGTTCCTCCAAAGCCCTGCTTCACCACACTACTGGAATATACATCGCTCAAACTAGTGACTATTGGAACCTGTCATCTACCTGCCTGTTGGTGACCTGCTGTGCTGTTTGCTGCCTGTGGCTGGATAGCCTGGATTGCTTTACAGAGGACTTGAAGGACTGCCAGTGTACTAGTTGTTTCACACAAGTGAGTTGCACTGAGCCATTTGTACTGCTTTATGGATCAATTAATTGTTTATTTTTATATTAACTATCTATCTATATAGATATATATAAAATTATTAGAAAGCTCACGGTGCCTGGCTATCAAAATATGTAGTGGCTGGGGTCTTAAAAGCTTGAAAGCAAGCCATCCAGCTCAGAAGCAACAAATCCCACATGGAAGAAGCACACCAGGTTATGGGACCAAGAGATGGCAAAGGGATCAATTATCAGGTTTCAAGAACTAATAGTCATAACATTATATGCCCACTTTCCTGATATGATTGCTGATGACAAATATGTGCATAAGCAAATGTGGTGAAGAAAGCTGATGGTGCCCGGCTATCAAAAGATGTGCATCTGGGGTCTTAAAGACTTGAAGGTAAATAAGTGGCCATCTAGGTAAGAAGCAAGCCCACATGGAAGAAGCACACCAGCCTGTGTGACCACAAGGTGTCAAAAGGATCTGGTATCAAGCATCAAAGACCTAACAATTATATCATTATAAGTGAGGGGGAGTTCAGATTGGGGACCCAAAGCCCATCAATAAGTGAAGCAACATCCTCTTACAGAGGGGTTGCAGCATGATGAGCCAGTCTAGGTACAGTGTAGTAGCAATGAAATGTGCAACTTTCCTCTGGTTCTCAAATGCTTCCTCTCACCAAATATCATTATCCCAATTCTGCCAGACAGATTCGGCTAGACCAGGGGATGTACATTGGAGTCAGAAATGTGGGAATTTAGAATAGATAATCCCTTGAGACTAGTGGAGAGTGGTGACACTGGGAGGGTGAAGGGATGGTGGAGTAGAAAGGGGGAACAAATATCTGGGATTTACATGTGACCTCCTCTCTGGGGTGCGGACAACAGGGGGGTGAGTGAAGTGACACATTGGACAGTGTACAATATGAAGAGCTAATAACAATTTGTAAATTATTGGGAGTTCATGGGGGAGAAGAAGGGGAAATATGGGGAGTTGGAATTTAAAAAAATAAAAAAAGTAGAGGAAAGAGGGAAAGAGGAGCTTATGCTGGGAGGTTCAAGTAGAAAATGTTTGTAGATGAATGTGGCAACATGTGTACAAGTATACTTAATACGAATGATGTACTGAATGTTATAAGAGCTATAAGAGCCCCCAATAAAATCTATATTAAAAAATTATTAGTGTCCTGGTTTTGTTTCTCTAGAGAACCCTGTCTAAAATATAAGCTTTACCTGCAGTTATGACTTCAAGACCACATATTCTCAGGGCTGAAGAAACGACATCCCATCCAACTTCAAGGTGGCTGGGAAAAGTTAGGAAGTGCATGGAGTCTATGGGGAGAACTGCTGCTGCCATTGAATCTGCATATATCATAATCCAGGAATGTATATTTACTATGCTTGAGAAACTCACTGCCTTCGAGTCAATTTTGACTCACAGCGATCCTATTGGGCAGGGTCAAACTGCCTTTGTGGGTTTTCAAGACTTGAACTCCTTACTGGAGTTGAAGGCCTATCTTTCCCCTCAGAGTACCTAGTAGTTTCAAACTGCTAACCTTGTGCTTAGCAGCCCAGTGAGTAATCACTCCATTACCACTCTTATACTCATTCATTGCCATTGAGTGGATGCTGACTCATAGCGACCCCTATAGGACAAGGTATATCTCCCCCTGTGAGATTCCAAATCTGTAACTATGTGAGTAGAAAGCTGCATAATTTCCCCACAGAGTGGCTGTTGGTTTTGAACTGCTAATCTCATGGTCAGCAACCCAATGTATAATCACTATACAACCTGGCTTTCCAAATATGCTTGATAAGAGAAATAAAATTAAAAATATCTTATCGTAGAAAGGTGTACTGGAAACAGGAAATTGATGCCTTGGAGAACTAAATATCAACTTCTATACCTAGATTAAGTTAGAAGTGACAGCGCTGAGTTTCAGGGTTGGAAAAATGGTTAAACATTCATCCAGTTTTCCTGCAGCCACTCTGGGGTGTCTCGGGTGGGGGGCTAGCTGTAGGTACCAGCTCTGGCTGGGAGGTCCTGCCTAATAACGAGGACCTCCTTCTGTTTCCTGTTCTTTGGGGTGTCAGTGCTACCGGCCCTCTTCCACGCCCCCCCCGGGGGGAGGGAGGTTTTGATAAGTTCAGGGGTCTAACTCCCCAACTCCAGAGTCCATGGCCACTTCGCGTGTTCTCGATGCTCTTGTGCCACGGACGCTACGCTGCCTCGCCCACTTGTCCCTCCCCATCCTAGAAGGCGTCCTCTCTTGCATTTTGTTTTCTCCCAAACATCTGAGTGTTTTCTGGCATCTAAAGGGTTTGCATCCCTTGTTCTTGGTTCTGCTTCCTGTCCCCTCCTCCATCGCGCGATTATGTTGACAATGATGTGGGGGACCTTCTGCACGGGCTGCTGCAGGAGTATCTTAAGGTTGGCGGGTGTGTCTGACTCGGCGCTGTGTTTTGGGGCTCTCCCCTTGAATAAAGGAACAGTTGGCTCTCAAAAACAAACAAACAAACAAACAAACAAACAAACAAATAAAAAACATTCATCCAGTAACACAAAAGTTGGCTGTTCGAACCCAGTCAGAGATGCCTCAGAAAACAAGTCTGGCTCTCTGCTTTGAAAGATTACAAGCTTTGAAACTCAGTGGAGCACAATTCTACTCTGCTAGACATGGAATCAATCACCAGGAGTCAACATTGGCTCCATAGTAACTAGTCTGATTTTTAATTTTAATTTCCTTTTCATTTCTATTAATGATGGTAGACTTTGGAAGAAGGTAGTGGGGATCATTGCAAGACCTGCTAAAAATGTCAATGTCACCAAATAAGACATGTGAAAAAGGAATGAACAAATGCTAAGTTTAGATGATTTTGCCACAAGAAGACCAAGATTTTAATGGACCATTCTAATACAGAGTGGAAAAGATCTTTCTTGACACATCTCAAGTAAAAAGAAACAGCATTTTGGTTAAACGTATCTTCACTGGGAATCATCAGGGCCAGCAAAAACAATTGTATTTGCATCAGCATTAATAGATGCATATAATTTAGAACAGAGTAGAGACCTGCTTCCTACACCCTGGACTGCTTACACCGCCTCTGCCAGTGGGTTTCGAATCAAGGGCTACATTTTTGAAACTGTGACAAGCTAGAGTAAACCCAGAGAAAAGTGAACAGTAGCCTCAGTGTTGTTGGAAGAGAAGGAGAAAAATGCTAAATTGGGGCTTATGAGATTCAAATTTAAATTCTGTATCTCCGACTTTTAGATGTCTACCCGAAAAATCCACCCGACGCCACCCCCAATCAATTACATTTATAAACCCTCTCACACTTTAGCTTTCTCGTGGGTGAGAATTGAGAAGAAATGAAGTTTAATCCCTGAAAATCCCTCTCACTTTGAAAGCTAGACCTCTGTGGAAGGATGGCATTTAAGAAGAGCTGATGCACTCCAGGGATGTGTAGCCTAGAATAAGAAATATTGAAGGGGGCAAAAGGGTGGTTTATAGTGATTTGAAGGCTGTTTGTAGGGAAAGGGACACATCTGCTCTGTGTGCCATGAGGAGGCAGACGCGTGACTCCCCAGCACAGTGGGTGTAGAGTATTGACACTTTCTAATGCTGCAAAGAGGTTCTGGATGGCACACACGGTCAATGTGCTCAGTGGCAGACTGACAGGTTGGAAGTTTGACTCCAGCCAAAGGCATCTTAGAGGGAAATCCTGGCCATCTGCTTTTGCAATGTGAGCCAGTGGAACCCTTAAAGAGGACGTGCTACCCTGACACAGTGGGGCTAAACCTCTGGGATCAGGAGACCACCCTGTGATATTTCCATTTGCTTCATTTGCGTGTGAAAGCCAGGCTGCTGAGCACCAGATGCATTTGCATTATGGTATGGGTGAGGACTATTGTTAAGTGCCAGGGACTCTTGGAAAACAAACAAATCTGTCTCAGAAGCACAGTCAGAATGCTTCTTTGAAGAAATATATGAAGATCAGTATGTAGAGACACTGTCTCACACACATCTTATCAGGAAAACTCAGACCCTGGACAAGAACATCTTAGTTGGTAAAATAGAGGGTCAGCAAAAAAGAGGGGAAATCCTCAATGATATAGATGGACACCGTGGCTGCAGAAACAGACTGCAACCTAACAGTGATGAGAAGGGAGAGGATTGGGCAGTGCTTCCCTTGGCTGTACTTAGGGTCACTACAACACCAGCAATACTCTCCAACCTCACAATCCGCTCCAACTCTTCACTGTGGTCCAAATGATTTTATTTCTGCCTCTTTTTGTGATGGCATTTAGTCACAATTGCAATGGGTATTTCTTCCTAGTAGAAATCTTTTCTTGTGTCCTGCTAAATCTGCAATGTTGAAAATAGCAGTTGGCATATCCTTCAACAGCTTTGTGTTACATATATTGATCTGCCATCATTTCCAAAGAACACTGCTACGAATCATAAACTGGAGAGTTGCTTCATCCCCTTCTTTCGTCACCCTCATTTCAATTCTCAAAAATAATCTATTCTTTAATATTGCTTCTGTCAGAATGCATTGTTCCTATCTCCACAGGAGAGGGCAAGAGAAGCCATGTTCCAACCCAATGTGCCAAGAAGTGAATACAACATACTGGCATGTACCAAGGAAGCAATAAAGCCAATAAAGGTTGTGCGTAGGACTGCGGCCCACTGGGATGGAGGTTCAATTCCAGCTCCACAGGAGCAAAGGCTAGGCCTCCTACTCCCACCACCTGAGGGCAGTGATGCCCCCCCCCCCAAAAAAAAACAATACAGCAGTCTGCAGGGCCAGGACCAATCCCAACTATGTGGACATGGACACACACCCTCAGAAGAATATACTTCAGAAGACAGCACTGGGGCTACAGCTTAGGGAAAGGGGTGTGTCTGATTAGCACACTCTGGAGAAACGAAAAGAGATAGAGAGGAGGGGAGAACATCCTGGTCCACCAATCCCCGAGGATGATATTCCTGCTCAAAGCAGGCAATGCACAAAGAGGACCATAGGACCAGACCCACCACGAGGCATGATGTTCCTCACTAAACCATCGCACTGCGGGGGACAACACTGGAGACAAAGTGCAGAACTGTGCTCAATCTGACCCCATTCCACTGGGATGAAACACTAAGGGCATGCAACAGAGCAGCATGGGGAGTAAAGTGATGAAACCCCTGGGGAATACCAAAAATAGACTTTGGAGACAGAGTATGGCTCCTCATCAGACTTGAGTGGAAAACACTTGTAAAGGCCAACAAGCAGACCTTGAACTACTTATAGGCGTTTCCATTTTATCAGTGGCTTTCTTTTTTGTTTTTCTTGTTATTGTTTTGTTGGTCTTGGCTTCCTTTATTGCTTTATTTGACTTTGCCTGATTTTTGTGCTTATTAATGTACCTGCATGTCTATCTAGATAAGACAGGAGGGATAAACAATTCAGAGATGAAAAGAATGGGACAAATGGTTCTCAGAGGATATGGAAGAAAGGGAGGTGGGAGAAAGGAAGGGGGGTGGTGATGGGAAACCAACCCAGGGGAAAGGGAACAACAAGTGAACTATAATCAATGGAAAGAAGGGCATAGGATGCCTAGTGAGGATTAATCAAGGGCAATGTGGCAGCGAGGAATTACTAAGCCTGAGTGAAGGTCAAACATAATGGTGAGACAAGAGGAAAGTAAGAGGAAATAGAGGAAAGAACCAAGATGTAAAGGACATAGAAGTCTAAATACAGGCACACACACACACACACACACACACACACACACATACACACACACTGGCCTTGACTCAAGTACTTCCTCAACACAAGAACACCTTGTTCTAACAATCTGGCATTCTGTGATGCTCACCTTCCCAACAGGATTACTGAAGACACAGTGGGTACATAAGCAAATGTGGCGAAGAACGCTGATGGTGTTCAACTTTCAAATGATAGAGCGTCTGGAGTCTTAAAGGCTTGAAGATAAACAAACGACCATGTAGCTGAGAAGCAACAAAACCCACAGGGAAGAGGCACATCATGAGGTGTTGATGAGTCCAGGTATCAGGCAGCTAAGACCCAGAATAAAATCATAATCCCCAAAGAGAACTGAGGTGGGGCACGGAGTGGAGACCCATTATCCATCTGTAGACAATTGGACATCCCCCTACAGAGGAGTCACAGGGAAGAGATGAGCCATTCAGGGTGTAGTATAACACCAATGAAACACACAACTTTCCTCTAGTGCTTTGGTGCTTCCTTCTCCCACTATCATGACCTCAATTCTACCTTACATATAGGATTAGACCAGAGCATGCACACTGCTACAGATAAGCGCCCACAACACAGGGAATCCAGGATAAATAAACGCCTCAGGGCCAATAATGAGAGTAGAGATACCAGGGAAATTTGGGGAGTATGAGGGGAGAAAGGGGGAATCGATTACAAGGTTCAACTATAACCCCCTCCCATTGGGATGAAAAGTGGGTGAGGGGCGATGGAGGATGATATAAGATATGAAAATAATGATCTGGCTGAGCCCCCGTGGTGTAGTGGTTGTGCGCGGGACTGCGGCCCACTGGGATGGAAGCTCGATTCCAGCTCCACGGAGCAAAGGCTGGGCCTCCTACTCCCACCATCTGAGGGCAGTGATGCCCCCCCCCCAAATAATAATAATGATCTATACTATCAAGGGTTCCTGAGGGAGGGCAGAGGGAGGAGCTGGAACAAGTAGGGAACTGATAGCAGGGGCTCAAGTGGGAAGAGAATGCTTTGAAAATATTGATGGCAGTATATTTGCAAATATGCTTGACACACTGGATAAATATATGAATTGTGATAAGAGAAGTAAGAGCTCCCAATAAAAGTATTTAATAAAAAAAAAACTGTCGCCCCTATCTCCCCATTATGCATTAGGGGTGAAAAGTCTTCATTTGATTAATTACAGCGTAACTGAGGAACTGAAGAACAGCACCGTGTTTGGTTCAAACTCCTTGGGCAAATTCTGTTGTTAGAATGGAATTGCCCAAGCTGGATTCTGCCCAACACACCAGTCTTAAGTTATTGAGTAAAAGTACATTAGAAAAAATAAATTTTGGCAGCTGACAAAATATTCTCTTTATGTAGAAGAAAGTGACCTTGGATTTCGTTCATTTGCAGCTTGACTTTCTCTGGCAGAGAGAAGGGATCATATTTTCAAAATCATTGCCACGATTTTGCAATGGGAGCAGCAGTACCAGGAAACTTGTGGGTTGCTCTAGAAAGTCCATTTCTCAGCATGCATTGTAGTCAGAAATATGATGAACCAAATGTGTTTTTCATTTTGCCAGTGCTTGGCTCTTCATTTGGAGCTGACTGAAGTTGACTATATTCCAAGATCTGCGAGCTTTGGCTCCTGAGTTAGATACCTATGGATAAAAAGAAACCATTTATTCATCCCTTTCCTCTCTCTCCTTTTCCCTCCCTCATTTCACTGTCCCAAATGTCGGTGAATGAGCCAACCATTCAATATATTCTTCCCCCTTCCCCCCACAGAGGCTGACTCTCAAAAAGCTAATTACAGTCCATCATGCTTCTCCTCAACTGGTTCATCGGGACATTCCAGGATGCTGGAAAACTTTCTCTGTGTCAAACCAACACAGGGTCGTTTATACTCCTTTGGTCATTGCAACAGGCAGATAGGAGACAGAGTGGTAACAAGCTAAGAGGGGGTGAGTGGCTGCATGTGTGATGGAGACTGGGCGTGGAGAGCACAGTGGGGCGGAGAGCGAGATGCCAGAGCCTCACTGATTGCAGAACACCATGGAAAAGAAGTTCAAGTGGAAATCAAGCAGAAGGCAATTAGGATTCATCTCTTAAGAAGGAGTATCAAATAGTATGTAGACACATTTTTAAAGCACCCTGTTTTATTTGATATGACAAATAAATATTAAGGCTAAAGGGGGGGAGTCATTCCTGTGGATTAAAAAAAACCACAACTTTCTCCTAATATGAAAAAATATACTCACGCTTTGCACACCCTCAGTTCTTATCCCAGCATCAGTTCAATCCAGACTCTTGCCATACCAACAGGTGGAAACCTTTGAAGGAAAGCGACAACATTCAACCACCCCCCAGCCCCCACATTCAGTGGTAGGACAAGCATAGGATAGCTGCTACATTAAAAATAGGGGGGGGGGGAAGGGGAAGGGTAAAAGTCACAAAGGATTCATTGATCACCATCAATTCTGAAAGGTAGCCAGACAAACACTGTAACTTCCTTGATTAAGATACAGCCCTAGTGCTTCCGTGAGGGAGAGACAGACTTCCTTCAGGGGTCATTCTGTGAACTCCAGCTGGAGACTCTGCTTCTGCCTCTTTGTCCCACCCTTGGACTCAAGTTGTGTTTCTGTGAAAGCCTCTGTTCTCTGTTATGTAGTTTTCTCAACCTCCTTCTTGTGCATAGAATTTGGGGAGTTCAAAGGTTTTTCTTCACTTTGTATTGTCTCCGTGCCTTTCAGTTCAAGCTGGCAGTCTTTCCGTGATTATAATTCTTTGTAAAATGTTGTGGGTCTCCTACGAATCTTTTGGAATTCAGTTTTTTGAGAAAGTTTTTTTTTTTAAAAAACAAAAAAAATCCCTACACAACTTTATTAAGATGTGTTCTTCTTTACTTTGGGCTTCTGCTGAAATGGCTGAAAGGCAGTATCATGAAGCTTCTTAGAAACTGCATTGTTTATTTAGTTAAAAATATTTTTAATTGGCTGAGCCCCAGTGGCGTAGTGGTTGTGCACAGGACTGCGGCCCACGGGGATGAAGGTTCAATTCCAGCAGCGGCTCCACAGGAGCAAAGGCTGGGCCTCCTACTCCCACCACCAGAGGGCCCAAAGAAAAACCAAAAAAAGATATTTTTAATTGGGAAGATTTGAAAGACAAATGCTTACATTCTTTAGTGAACTTTTTAAATAAAAGATACATTTTTGACACCCCCCCCCCAGGGCTTTATCAAAGAATCTTATAGACACATATATGGTTTCACCTTTAGTCTTTCCTGATAGCTTCCTGGATGTGATTCTTACCTTGAAGCCACTTGTTAATTTGAGCATCATTTGTCACCTGGAAAGTCTGGTAATTTTCAAAATAATCAAGTCCTGGCTCCTTGTTGAACAAAGTTTTCTTTAGCTTATCCCTCTCCTTTCCCATTTTATGACAAGTAGCAAGGAACATCCAGGAGGTACCTATAATATCTTTAACTAGCCCACTCAGCCCACTTGAAACATTTACTATTTTCTATGTTACAGAAGGGTGCCATAAGGTCGCCAGGGTCCTCTTTCTACTATGTTCCATGCACTTTTCTCCTTTGTCTACATGAAGCCCTCACCTACAGCTTCCTCACAGACCTCCGTGTTTTCAGACCCTTTCTCCTTTGCCCTTCAACCTTTCACAAGCATTTCCCCAGAGGCCTTTTGTTCTTTTTGTTAGGTGCCTTCAGAGCAGTTCCAACTGATCGTGGCCTCATGTATAACAATACAGAGACACAAAATGAGCAGGCTATAAAGGCACATATGCACATATATTAAACCCAAACCAAGCCCATTGCCATCATGCTGACCTTCACATGCACAGAAACCCCACAGGACACAGAAGAAGGGCCTCAAAGGGTTTCCAAAGGTGCACACTTTTACTGAAGGAGACTGTTGCTTCTTTGTCCTAGAGAGCAGCTGGTGGGTTTGAGCCCGCAACCCTTTGATTATCATCCAAGCCCTTTACCACTATTCCACCAGCTGTGTGTGTGTGTGTGTGTGTGTCAGTGTGTATGTAGGAGGAGGCTTCAAAAGGTTTGTGCAAAAATTACATTATCTTTTTTTCCCCAGTGATTTTATTGGGGGCTCTTATAACATTCAATACATCATTTGTATCAAGCATATTTGTACACATGTTGCCATATTCATTTCCAAATATTTCCTACTTGAGCCCTTGGTATAAGCTCCTCTTTTCCCCTCTCTTTTAAATTTTTTTAATAAATCATTTTATTAGGGGCTCATACAACTCCTATCACGATCAATACATATGTCAATTGTATGCAGACCACATTTGCACATTTGTTGCCATCATCATTCTCAACACATCCTCCCTCCACTTAGGCACCCAGTACCAGTACCCCATATTTCCCTTCCCTCCCCCCTCCCCATGAATCCTTAATAATTTACAAATTGTTATTATTTTTTCATATTGTACACTATCCAATGTGTCCCTTCACTCACTTCCCTATTGACTGTACCCCAGAGAGGAGATTATATGTAGATCCATTTTTCCATGAACTTTTTTAAATGTTGAAAAATTTTGGTGAAGGTTTACAGAGCTGATGATAGATTTATGTTCAATAATTCACACACTTCTGATTCTACTTATCCATTGCTATCTTTCAACACAGTGGTTTATTTCACTTTCTCTTGTGTGTTTCCTGTTTACATTCTTCCTTTTTTCTGAATCCTTATCCTGGAGTTAATGCCACCATTTGGATTTTTAATGGTTGGTTATTATACCACATGAGTTCAATTCTAGACCACAGTATTGGGAATTTCCCGTCTCTTTCTGACCAGTTGCCCTGGTCTCATTTATAATTTTGAGTTCTATTCCACATTTTTCTGCCACTCTCTCTAGGACCGTCTAATGTGATGTTTTCCCTAGCTGTTGGTAGTGATAACTGGGTACCCTCTAGTTCTGGTTTCAGAGTGTGGAGACTGATATTTACATGCTCTATTAGATAGTTACAGCCTCTCATATGGCTTACAACACTCTGTAAAGAAGATCAAAATCCTCATATGGAACCAAGAAGTAACATCATGATACAAGGGGGAAGATGGAAGGTGTCAAAGACTTCACCTTGCTGAGATCCACAATCAATGCTCACAGAATCAGTCATCAAGAGGCCAAATGATGCATTGCATGGAGTAAATCTGCTGCACGAGTCCTCCTTAAAGTGTCGAAAAGCAAGGATGTTACCTGGAGGACTAAGGTCTGCCTAACCCCAGCTTTGGCATTTTCTTTCTTTCTTTTTTGAGCCTTAGCATTTTCAACACCCTCACATGCATGTGACAGCCAGGCCTTGAGTATGGAAGACTGAAGATAGATACACTTGAATCATGGTGTTGGTCCAGAATATGGGAAGTACCACAGAGTGCCAAAAGAACCAACAACCCTGTCTTGGCAGAAATACAGTGAGAAAGCTCCTTCGAGGCAAGGGTGGCAAGAGGTTTCACCTCAAGCATGTTGGCAGGAAAGACCAGTCGCCGGAGAAGGACCTCATGCTTGGTGAAGTGGCGGGGCAGTGACCATGAGGAAGGCTCTGGACCAGATGAATTGACACAGGGGCTGCAGCAATGGGTTCCAACATAAGAACGATAGTCAGGGTGGCACAGGCTGGGCAGGGTTTTGCTCTATTGTACTCGTGGCTGTTATGAGTTGGAACAGACTCCATGGCACCAAACAACAAGGACTACGTTAGTCTATTGAACTAATTGTTTCCATGTGTCATGGTTCTGGTCGTTCTTCTTTCCTCTCGATGGTTTTTTCCAGTGGATGAAGTCCAACCATAGAACCAAGGCACCTCTTTTATGTAAAATCAACTGACTGTAGACGTTAACCACAATTACAAAATACTGCCGCAACTGCTCTGGATTAGTGTTCATTTAAGCAACTTCACCCCTTCACAGCCATCAATCACAGACCAAGCTGCTACTACACGGATGCTAATTCTATATGATACAGGTTATCCAAACAAATGGGGTGAAATCAGCTACAAGATAACCTTGCTTCATTTACCAGACAGGAATGCTTCAGCCCAGAGGAACAAGAACTTTCTCCAAACCACAGGTCTGGATGTAGTGCTTGAATAATACAGGAAAATGATACCTTGTGATGGCTTTAAAGATTTTCTTTTATCTTTGTAAAGGCAGCAAGATATCTCAATAATAAAACAGAACAGCATAAAAGGTGTGTGTGTGTGTGTGTGTGTTGTATCTGTAGGAAATGAAGTAAAGGAGACAGGACTGAAAGAACCAATTCTGGCAAGAAGGCAAGCTGCTGATTTGAGCTACATAAAGTGTGTGGACTCATGTGATAAGATATGACTTATCAAAATGATTGGATAGCTTAGTATCTAGTAGAATAACTTTCTTTCCTGCTTCATGTCATGGCTCGATTCCACTTGTTAGGCACTTCCAGCCTCTGACTCTGATCCCCAGCCAAGACTTATCTTTGATTCCTATAGGTAAGTGTCCTCTGGATGGCACTATTGTGGATGGTTAATAATTCTGAACAACCGATTGTTTCTGATTCATTTGCCTCATTTTAAGGATTAAGCAAAATACTTAAGATACTGTAATTCTTTGTGATTAGGGTTGTAGTGGGAAGTAAAAAACAACTTGTGCTGATTTGCACCTAACATGCAAATACCAGAGGTCAACCAGTTGACTAAATGACTAAGACAATAGTTAATGTCTATTGCGTACTTCACGAGGCCGCGGTGGCACTGAGAGTGAGGCCTTGTGCTGCTCATCCTAAGGTGGGTGGTTTAAACCCACCCCCACGCCCTGCTGATCTGAGAGAGAAAAAAAATGAGGCTATCTACTCCCAAAAAGATTTGTAGTTTCGTAAACTTTGCGATTCAGAATCAACTTGATGGCAGTGGAGGTATTTCCCACCTTCTAATGATATACATAATATGAACCAGCTACTACCTCACCATGCTGAGCACTTTAGAGAGCTTGTCAGCTAACAAATCCTGACTGAGAAGCTGCTATCTACCAGCAGTGTTCTGGGTGTTGGGGAGACCAGAATGAGTAACACATAAAACTTGCTGCTCAGGTGGAATTTACATCACAGGGGGAGGTAAAGACTATTTCAAAAGTCAAGTGCATCACAGGGAGTGATGATAAATGCTGCACACAATAAAATGATTCATCAAAAAGGGGGGGGGGTGGAGGGGAAAAAGGAACTTATACCAAGGGCTCAAGTGGAAAACGTTTGGAAATGAATGTGGCAACATGTGTGCAAATGTGCTTGATACAGATGATGTAGGGAATGTTATAATAGATGTAAGAGCCTCCTATAAAATTATTATTATTTTTTTTTAGGCATCACTGCCCTCAGGTGGTGGGAGTAGGAGGCGGCCCAGCCTTTGCTCCTGGGAGCCGGAATTGAACCTCCATCCCAGTGGGCCGCAGTCCCGTGCACAACCACTACGCCACCGGGGCTCATAAAATTATTTTTTTAAAAAAAGAAGAAAACAAGGATGGATACTAGAGGGACTGGTGAGGTTTGAGGGAGGGACATGTGGTAAGGAAGGGCTTATAGGAAGGGAGCCTCACTGTATTACTGTAAAACCCAACACCAAACTCACCACTGAGTTGAGTCTTGCTCATAATGACCCTACAGTGCTGAGTAGAACTGCTCCTAAGAGGTCCTGAGACTGAACTGTTTAGGAGAGCAGGCAGCTTTGTCTTTCTCCCAACGAGCAGCGGGTGTTTTGAACCACTGAATTTGCAGTTAGCAGCCTAATAAGTATCTACTATGCCTCGAGGGCTCCTGTAATTCTAATGTAAGATAGGGTCATCTGGTCATCCTCATTTTACAGAGGAAGCAACTCAGGCTCAGGACATATAAACTTTTTGTCATGAAGGGGTCGAGTGTCACTTTCCATATGTTAATATCCACCTTTCCTAATTAATTTTGCTTCACATAAGGTTAAGGTGAGTTGGGCTGGCAAACAAAAAACAAAACCAACCACTACATCTCTCCCAGTAGCATTTGAGTTTTTGTTTCTTTTTTAAGCCTGATAGCAACTTTTACTTCCTCAGAATACTTAAATTCCACGGTCTTCTCAGGGCTCTTCCAGGGCTATGGACCAGCCCTGGTGGGACAGATCTGAGGGCCTTGCTAACCTGTCCATCCTCTCCCAGTTGTATTTTCCTGTGACCTTCTTTCCAGAAGTAAAATGCAAGACATTTGCACCCTGCTATGAATTTCTTAACAACAGGGGACTCTGCAGAAGTTCGGATGCCAAGGGGCAGATTGTTCTTCCAGAGGCACATATGACCATGCCTGCCCTGGCTGGTCCTCTTATCTAAGCTCCATTGTGACCTACAATGAGTCTCAAATGTCCCCACATGGGGTCCTGGAGCTATGGGACAGACTGTAACTTCTGCTCTAGCTCACATCGGATGTCAGCTTCAAATCAGAGTGCTCCCTGGTTCCTGGGTGTCCTGGTCTGCATGGCTGTGCCATTCTTGGTGGGTCCAGTGCCCACAGAAGCCGTGAGGTAGACAGATGGCCCTGCTGTGGGGTGCTGTCAAAGCTGTGTGCTGTGGGTTGTGGGCTGATGGCTGCCAATCAGCTTCCTCCCCGGGGCAAATGTTAGAAATTATTTTCTAGGAATTTCTCAGCCCTGGATTTTCCCCTTTTGCTTTTCAGGTCCTTATCCTGCATTGACTCAGCTTGCCTTTCCAGCCTAGTAAAGAAAGTCTCCTCATTGGATCTGTGCATAAATTCCCCTCAGCCACAGCATGCTGAGTCAGGGCAAACTCCCTCCCTTGACACAGGCCAGCTGGCCCTGTGGCTGAGAGAAAGCTGTGTTCAACCCCGAGGTCCAGGCCTGCAGACTGACAGCCCCTTCCTAGAAGCTGCGGGGTGGGTGGAGGTGGGTGGGGATGGTGGTGGTGGTGGTGGTGGAAATGTGTCATTTCCAGGTGGCCAGAGGGCAGGAGAGTGCCTGATTGAGGGAAGTCTGACTGGGGAATTCCTTTGAAGGAAAGGAAGATGAGGTCATTCCTGGACTTTCCTCACTTGAGAGTCAGAGGGTGAGGTCACCTCGGGGCTTGTTTTATTTGGGAAAAGGGAAGGTGAGCTCATACTGAGTTTTCCTTATGTTTTTAGTCCAGGAGAGGGGATCTTGGGGCTGCGTTTGTCTTCTTCCAGAGGCTGAGCAGGCCCTGGTAGCTGTCTCTGAACTCCTCTGTGTGGCCACGGTGAAAAGCAGCCCCTTCCTGGACAGCGTCCTGTGTGGGTGACACTCTGATAGTGTCCCCAGGGTTGCACTGTGACTTCGAGGAACCAGGACAGTGTGCTTCCTGGGTCCTTCCTCTGTAAAATATTCTGAAATGCTCATTGGCCCAACATCTTCCTGAAACGATGAACTCACTGTTTGGACTCGCTCTTAAACCCAGCTGTCCTAGAGTTGGTTTCCTGGACATGTCCTAGAGTTGGCGACGCCATGGTTGTCAGAGAGGCACTCTGCCTCTAGGGGTTCTGATGACTGATTTATTTGGGGGGGGGTGCGGTAAGAGAGGGCGGAGCTGTTTTATCAGGGGTGGGGCACAGAACTGTAGCCTGCCCTCTGAGAGTAGATCACCAGATCCTTCTTCTTCAGTTCCCCAGAATGGGTTCAAATCTCCAAACCGCCAGTTAGCGAATGAGAGTAATCACCCTTGGCACTGCCTAGACACTCCAAGGTATACATGATTACATTTATTTCTTCCTGTATCTAAAAAGAAATTAAAAACAGAACTCTTTTTTTGTGGGTTTCTGGAAGCATCCTGGTCCTTAGGATGCTTATTGGGTTGATTGGGCCTAGTGGACAATTTGGCCTGTGGGCATGAGACAGTGGCTCTGTCTCCACCTTGAGGGGTGGCTATGGGCCAGATGAGACAGCTCAAAGGGCACACTCAGGTCCCCGCCCCGTCTGAGCGGTTCTCTCAGGGGT
The DNA here is from genome assembly GCA_004026705.1 of Nesogale talazaci. NCBI lineage: Eukaryota > Metazoa > Chordata > Mammalia > Afrosoricida > Tenrecidae > Nesogale > Nesogale talazaci. Next base: position 69,898 of record PVJH01009003.1, read on the forward strand.
GGGCTGCAGAGAGCTGCACAGAACTGGAGCCTGCCCTCAGGGAGTCCACTGGAGCTGCAGCGTGGTCCCTCTCTCACAGACTCACTTCAGAGGACCTGCTCAAGGTGAAGCGATACAGCGATGAGCAAATGGTGGCCCTGAAGGACTATTTGGAGAGTCGTCGTTATAGACGATAATCAGTGTCCAGGACGCAACACCAGGTGGGGTGATCATAGGAAGGATTCATGGTCATTCATCTAGCCACTCATTCAGCACGCATGTAGTAAGCACGGCGATTCCAGGCAACGCTGGCTTCTCAGAAACCTCACATAAATGCTATACTCTGTGCAACTGAGTCCACCGAGGTGAAGTTTAGGCACCGATGAGTGTGGACAAGGGAATATTCAGATGAAAACCTTACAATATGCCAGCAAGCTGGCATACATCTCGTCACTTGATGCCCTTAACAACCTTAAGAACCGTTTTTATTACTTTCCTCATAAGTCAAGAAATGGAAGCTCACGAGGGTTAAGAAACAGGCTCCCAATTCCAGTTCACGAGTATGAGATCAAAGGCATTTCTAAAAATGATTCTAAAGCCAGCAATCTTCCCATCTGACTAGTTTGTCTCAGTAGTTATTGTTCATTTTAAACAGAATTTTGACTTTTGACTTCCCAGAGTACATCTCTATATGAACTGTATGAGGAAACTTCAAAAAGTTCATAGGAAAATGGAATGAAAAGGTAAAGGCATTGCTTTGCTACTGTTGTTAATTTAAAAGAAAACGTTTTCCTGTAGGTGGCATTAAGGATATGTAAATCTGTAGAGACAATAACTAGATTGACGAATGGTTCCTTGGGGGTACCGCAGGGAGAGATTGGGAGGAAATGGGAAATTAATAATGATGATTATTAGAATGAAAGAAGATGTTCTACAATTGATTGTGGTTATGATCTTCTTAATATGGTTGTATTGTTGAATTGTGTGAATCATGAATTATATGCCGATCCCTTCAGGACCAGTGGTGAGTGGTGATACTGGGAAGGTGGGGTAGAAAGGGGAAACCGATTGCAGGGATCTGCATATAGCCTTCTCTCTGGGGTACAGACAGCAGGGAAATGGGTGAAGGGATACATTGGACAGTGTACAATATGACAAAATCATGAAAATTTTTAAATTATTAAAGTTTCATGGGGTAGCGGGAGTGGGGAGGGAGAAGAAATATGGGAAGACAATATGGGAGCCTAAGTAGAAGAAGAATGTTTTGAGAATGCTGATGGCAACAAGTGTGCAAATGTGGTCTGCATACAATTGATGTATGTATTGATCGTGATAGGAGTTGTATGAGCCCCTAATAGAATGATAATAAAAACAAAACAAAAAACAGCTGTTTTTTAGACGTGAGGGCACTTTCCTATAACCTTTTTGAAGTCCCTGGTCCACCCTTTTTCATAAAGGTGAGAGAAGGTTGCCTCAGGAAGAGTCGAGTTCAGAAGCAATCAGGAAGGAGTCCCTGTTAGGAAAGCAGGGAGGGCAGAACCTTTTGAACCCATGTCTTCACTTCCTGTGCAGCTGTAACAGAAGCACCACAAGTGCATGCCCTTCAAGATCCAGGTGTTTTCTCACAGTTCTTGGAAGCTCAATGTCTAAATTGGGGTCTCGGTAGTGTCAATTCCTTCTTTGATGGTAGCCTTGGCTATCTCTGGCTTCTTGATGATCCCAGGACCCCACCCTCTTTGGGCATGATCTAACTAAACTTATTTCCAAACAGATGAACTTTGACAACCTCTAGATCAGTGTTTCTCAAACTTCCTAATGCCTTGACCCTTTCATACAGTTCCTCTGGGTGTGATGACTCCCCAACCATAAAATTGTTTTCCTTGCTACTTTATAATTGCAATTGTGCTACTGTTATGAATCAGGTGACCCCTGTGAAAGGGTCACGTTTGACCCCCAAAGGGGTCTCAGACTCACAGGTTGAGAACCACTGCTCCAGCTGAACCCTGCTGCCCACCCCATCCCCTGGCCACGGGTAAAGTTAGGCTTGTATTAGTTTCCTGGAAATCCAAAGGAAACCTTTTTTCCAAACAAGATTACATCCACAACATATGGGCTAGGATTTCAACACAATTTGGGTGTGGGAGAGCCATAATTTAATGCAGAGCAGCCAATCTGGATTGCAGTGGGTAAAAATGAGCAGACCAGGCACTAGATACCTGAGGGTACATTCCTAGTCAGGTGCAGAGACAAGAAGTCATCTAAATCTGGGGAGACATACATTTTCATATACGAGTGAAACTATAATGTTAAGATCTTCAAGTTGAGAGATGGCTGTGATTACATAGAGTGCTAAATTTTGTGTCATCATCCCCAAGTTTCATGTCATCATTGGGTAGTCCACCTCCTGCCATCCTAGTCATTCTGACACTCACTGACCCTGCCTGCGCAGGTTTGCGAGGCTGTAGCTCTTTCCAGGAGCCGAGAACTTCCCTTCTCTCCTGCAGGGGGAGCTGGCGAATGTGAACTGCTGATCTTAGGGTAGGTAGTTCAAGGCTTACCTAAAAGTGCCACCAGCCCTCCTTAACTGGGTAGCAGTACCCAGGAAAGCATGAGTTATAGCTCAAATTGTGTCTCTCCCAAATAAAAGGGAGCATCAATAAGTTCCTAGAAAAAATGGAATTAAAGATAATTTTTAAGCGCCCCCCCCATATGTATTGAAATTCTGGTCCCTACACATGTCAATACACTCCCTAGGTTACACTCAACATTGTCCTGAAGGATAATGGTTTGAACTTACCCAGTGTTCCACAGAAGAAAGTCTGGGCAATCTGCTTCAATAGAGATGACAGCCAAGCCCCATCAACTGAGCCATTCTACTCTGCAGCATAAGGACAACGTGTTCTGTCATGTTTGGTACAGCTTCAAAAACGTTTGCTTTTTGCTTGGAAATAATGTTTGGTAGGCCATGCTAATTAGGCCAGACTCACACAGAGTGGATTCTAAATCTAGTCACTTCTGAGTTATACGAAGAGCAGATTAGACCAAAGGCTACTCCTGGAGGAAGACACATGCCATGGGAGGATTGCTTACATCCCAAGGAGCCAGGGAATGCCCAGGCCTACTAAAAAGGAACGAATTTGACCAGGCCAAGGCCCCTGATTTGGATTTTCAGTATTGAGAACTGTGAGAAAATGAATACTGAGCTGTTAGAGAAGACAAGGAAATCGACAGAAAATTTGCTGGGCAAGAAAACTGCAAAAAGAAGCCAAGTGTCAAACACACCTGTGTCAAAACCCTTCACCAGTGCAGTGACTCTGGGCTCACCGGGCTGGGAAACCAGGGCTCAAACACGTCAGCACCAAGGGCTGAGCACAGCAAAGGCAATACCAATCTGATTACGAGCTGAGGCTCTGGCCTTGATTTTGTTCTCTGCTGTGTGTGTCCAGAAACTGGCCTTCAGGTATTCATCAGAACCAGTTACAAGGAGACCTCTAGACCAGTGATCCTCAATCTTCCTAATGCTGCTTCCTTTACTATAGCTTCTCATGTTGTGGTGACCCCCAAACATAAAATTATTTATGTTGCTACTTTATAACTGGAATGTTGCTACTGTTATGAGTAAATATCTGATATGTAGGATGTATTTTCATTGTAACAAATTGAACATAGTTAGACATAATCAAAACATACTGATTAAAGCTAATCTGGTGTTAATTTGAGGATTAAGAGTGTAGGAGTCTAGCTTGTCAATCTGGAGGTATACAATGAGACCTCAGTGTGGGAATGACTTTCTCCTGATAATTCTGGGAAATCTGGCAGTATTTCCCCCTTGGAGGTGAGAAATTCACTACGCAGTCCCTTGAAGACACACTACGGACAAGACACAAGGCTGACTCCCTGTGAGACATCCTGGAGGAGAAGCCACGTGGGCTTACCCTGATGGAACCAGGCATCTGAAGCCAGAAAAGCCACGTAGAGACTTCCTCCCACCAGTGCTAAGATGCTTGAGAAGCAACACCACTCTATACACAAGACCCTGCACCCATTGGCCTTTGATTGTCCTAGTGTCATTGCATGTGCTTTGTGAGTATAAATAGGACTTATGGATTGATAGCAGACATATGGGCTAATATCTTACATATGACCTTGGACCTTGGCATAGCATGCTTTCTCAATGTTCCATTCCTCTTGTATATAAACCTCTATGTTCTATACATATGTGTACTTATAAATTTGTTTCTCTAGTGTACCCAGATTAACACGGTTATTAATCACAAAACAATATGTAATTATATATTATGAAATATTTATGTGTTTTCTGATGGTCTTGGGTGACCCCTGTGAAAGAGTCATACGCCCCCCAAAGGGGTCATGACTCACAGGTTGAGAACCACTGCTCTCGATGAACCATGCCACCCAACCCCTGCCTGGCCCACAGGTAAAGTTAGGCTTGTAATGACTTCCCAGAAATTCCAAATTGCTCATTTATTTTATTCTGTGTCTACCTATAGAGTCTACCCATCTCACACATTTTAAATCTTGGTGACCATAATATAAATAGATTTCACAGACCTCTTATCAAACCTTTGCTTTTCCTTATATACTAATACTAACCTAGAACCCCACCTCTCTGACCCCCAGTCCCACAGCCTTACTCACATAGAAAGAATGCCAACAAATCATCTGCCAGGACCCACAGTTGTCACCATCTGCCCTCTGCCTCTGTTTGTAAGCCCAAACACCATTACCCATCCAAATTCTTTTCAAAATATAAGATGATTTTAACTCTTTTCTCTGCCAACTAGGAGCAGGAAGAGAGAAGGGGGAAGTTTGCTATTCATAAAGTTTTTAAATATGCGAACGATAGTTCTACTTACTAATATGACCAAACATGAAATGCTTGAACCAAATTGTCCAAGTCAGGAACATTAAGTGAGCCGCAGGTGGAGTCATCAGCAAGTATGTATTTAACATTCACTCTGCTACAGATAATGTTGGCACTCTGGAAATAAACTAGTCCTGTCTGGTCATTGTCTACATGATGCTTACATGCTACTGCTGGATACGGAGATAGTGATGAGGGCAAGTTACTTATCAAGAAATGTAAAGAGTCAGAAGAAGAAGAAGAAGAAGAAGAAGAAGAAGAAGAAGAAGAAGAAGAACTGAGTGGAGACGTGAAGGATAAGTATGAATCCCTGTGGAAAGAAGGGCATCTTAAGGTTAGGAAACTGCAAGCAAAGAGTTTGGTGTTTTTAGGCAGCAGAGAAAAAAAGAGCAGTTTTTGGGTCCATGTAAGTACATAAAATAAATTACAGCTCAAAAAGCACTGGCCAAGCCATTGCTTCCATTACCACTCAAGAAGCAGGACCTTTAGAAATCCAATAGAGTACAAGCCAAAGGTCAGTGGTTGGACTCTTCACTAATGGATTATTCTCCTTTCTCTTCCAACTCCTCCTTTTTCTTAACGCCTTCTTCTCACCTTTTATTTAAGCTCAAACCTCTTCCATCTTGAAGATAAAGTGGAACAAAATGAGCCGCTTCACTAGGTCACTATCATCTGCAGCTAGAGGACATCTAGCAATTGCCTTCTGCCATGTTTAATTTTACATGTCAGCTAAGCGAGGCAAGCTTTACAGTGGTTTAGTCAAACACCAGACTAGTTGCTATTGTATAATGTATTGTATTCCACAGGTAGCATCATATAATGTGAGCATTTAGTCAGATGAAAAGGAAGTTTCTTTTTAGGGTGTGTCTGTCTCTCAATGATAAATGGAATTTTGGCAGAAGCTGGGCTTGTTTTCACCTCTGTATCTTTATTGCCTAATCTGCAGATTCTGGGGTGTATGTCAGCCATAGCCTCCACTCTGCTGCCTGACCTATGGATTTTGACACGTTCAAAACTGCCACCACTCCATGGGTCTGGTAGATGCCCTCAGCTTGTTCCTGACAGAGTTTGGGCTTGGCTTGCAGCCCTCCCAAAGGCAGGCCCTATCCCCTCCCTACTTTCTGTTTTATTTGTTTGAGAGGGACTTGTTCATCACAAGACTCCTTCAAGCTTCTTGAGCTCTCTCTTGCTGTTCTTCTTGAGAGGACACTGAGGAGCAAATACACCCACCTCCCAAGTTTCTTCACTGGATTTGTTTCCTCACCTCAGTTAGCCTGTGACGGACGACTTGGCTTCCATCTCTACATTTCACTTTCTCTCCACGTCTCTCTGCAACTTCTACTGTGGACAACTGCCCCTTTCTAGAAGTTTTCTTCATGACCTTGGGTTCTTCTGACACTTACATAAACTTGACATTCTTCACAAGCTCTGATTTTCTAAATTTAGGGGATTTCCACATGCTTCTCTAAGAACATCATTCTGACCTTTCCAATGAACTATTCTTTAAAACAAACCCTTTTTAACTAGATTATGCAGAGAGTGTGGTGTCCTTTTAAAATTTTTACTTTTGTTTAAGTAGAAACTTTTAAAAGGAACAGTTCTTATTCTTGAAAATCTTGAGAAAGCTGACCTCCTCCCCCAGTACAATATGTAGAAGATATGGAAGATGATTTAATCTACTTTAGTACTTCTGAAAATATTTCTAGATCCTAAATAATCTCAGATTCACCATTAGGAATTATTTTTATTGACTAAAATGGCAAGTTTTGTGGCAGAAAGCACAATTATGATCACCCAGAGCCTGGTTTCTCTCCAAGACTTCATTGATGGGTGATGTTCTTTTGGGAATTGGTTTGTTTCTTCATGCTATCGATTATCAGTGCCTTCTTTACTAATAGTGAAAGATTTATTCACACGTACAGAGATAGAGGTAGGGTTCTCAGTGTCTTTAACCCTCTTTAGATCTGAGAACCAAGTTAGAATTTCATCTTTATAATTTTTCCCATCTAGAACCACTCCTGGTACCAAATATGTTAGGATGGGTTCTCCAGAGAAGCAAAACCAATGACCCTTGTATGTATCCTAGGTAAGTCCAGTCCAATTCAAGTCAGACTTCTCTTGACTCATGTACCTATAGAAAACAACAAACAGGAAATAGGACAATGAAGTGTAGGGGTTCGCAGGCTCGTGGATGCAGGGTGGTAAATGAATCTGAGCTTGTCTGAATGAATCCACTCTAGGTGTTCTGATGGTGGCTCTTGGGATACACAGATAATACAAAGGAGAATGGTGAACCAGATGCAGGATCCAGCTGCAGCAGAAGGCCAAGGGCTAAAGAAAATTAGATTCTACTTAGGTTCTTTCCGCACTATAAATGACCACACCTCCAAGGAGGTGTCATCAGGCTTCGAGCTGAGTGATAGGTTGGACTTCATCTCTACCTCCATCCAGGAATATCTAGTTGACATGAACTCTAACCATCACAAATACATCCTTAAAAAACAGTGACCAGAAAAATGGCAAAACTTTAAAAAGCCTCATGGCATGAACACATCTGGAAAATTGTATGCTCAGCACAATTTATCAGTCTCTTAAAGATAAATATTTTATGACATCATTATTATAAAGGGGAAAACCCCATGAAAAATAAATGGTTTGGGTGGAGGGAGGGAAGATACAAGAAGGGAAGAGGGAGGGTGAGTGGGAAAAAACAAAACAAAAGACCAAGTCACAGTGGGGAGGGGCTGGTTACTTGGATACGGCCACTTTCCTGATATCATGGGCTGTGCAACTATGTATGATATGCTCTTCTTTGTTGGTATTGTGTTCTGCACATAGAAGGAATAAGTAAATTAAAATTGTTATAATTAAAAAGGAAAAAAGAGGGATAGATGTTTACAGTCTTAAAAATCCTTCAGCTTTCTTACGCATCAGATCTAAACACTGGTCTGAGTGGTTATAGAAGGAGGGAAAGTAATATTGAAACTGACTTCAGTTCTTTTGTGGCATGTGAGTGCACTTTAAATGAACAGTAGGTCTTGGGGTGGATGGAGTCTGACATCCTGTCATTGAACAAGAAGCAGAGATAAAATGACATAGCAGAACTTCTCTTCAGCTGCTGATAGACTGCTGGAAAATAGTCAGGCCATTGTTCAAGTTCCAAGTCTCCAGATTGATTCCAGTTTACGAACTCAAATGGACTACTCATTCCTAGACCTCTGGGAAATCTCTGCGAAGACTTTCTGGGGTTCGGGAGAACAGGTAGGATGGCCAAATGGCCAGGAAAAGAAAGATTTGTCTGTGACCTAGCAAGACCAGGCCCTGATTATCTTGAAACCAAATTTTCAATTTAAATTGAATTTGCAGGCGGGCAATGGTCTATTAGTAGAACTTAATAAACAGCTTTCAGTGCATCCTGGTAGCTATTAGTAGGTTACAGGTCAAGCGACCATCTGCAAGGTTAGCGGTTTGAAACCTCCTGCCAGTCAGTGGGAGAAAGACCAGGCTTTCTCCTTCAGTAAAAAGTTGCAATCTCCAGAAACGGTCTTGAAAACACTCTGGGGCCATCTTCCCCTGCCCTGCTTGGTTATATGAGTTGAAATTGGGAGTTTGTTTAGGCTCAGGCAAAAAGATACTATGAGCCACCAGGAAAGACATCCCTAAATTTATCAGGCGTAGACCTGAGAGGTAGAGGGATATCTCTTCTTGCCCTTAGTATAATTTCCCCAGCACTGGCAAAGGGGAAGGGAGTTGCGTGAGTGAGTTACAAAATTGGTTGAGGTTGAAGAACTAGATCCTGCTAACAGAGGTCAGGGTGAACTTACTCTCTTTAGGAGTCAAATTCGACTTCTCTAATGTTGCTTCCACCCACTGGAACTGAACCCTTTGGCTAGACAGAGGCAAAAAAGAGGCCAGAACTCAGTTTTATTTATTTGTTTGTTTGTTTGTTTTTGTTTTGTGGGCCTCACTGCCCTCTGGTGTTCGTAGGAGCCATCCAGTGTCGCTCCTGAGAGCCACCACTAGATTTGAACCGCCAAGCCCACGGGCCACAGTCCCGCACTCAACCACTTACACCACCGGGGCGCAGCCTTAATTTTGAGGATCTGTTAAATCACGGCATCTGAGCCATAGGCTGTCATTTATTATTAAAGTGTCTGGTAGCAGATTCAGGCTGAGTTGACATGATTGAGAACTTTCAGAAATCCAGCTACCATCACCTATTCCCTGGGAAGACTGAACTACATTAGGCAAAGATCCATGTGCATTTGGCCTTGGAGCTCCTGGGCTCCAGGCAAATGGTTGAACATTTCATTACTAGCTCAAAGGATGGTGATGGAAAACCAACCAGAAGCACCTTGGAAAATAGACTTGTTGATCCAATCATCTTAGGAAGCAATTCTACTCTAGACGCATCATGATGGAGGCAGAAAAGGTGAGAAGGCAACTAAAGGAATATATCCCCTGTCACCCTGTTCCCCACTCCAGGGCCCCAAATCTACATAGCCAGGTCATGTTGGACCCTTGTTGAGAAATTTGATGGAAAAGTTCCAAGGTCATTTATTTCCTCTTGACCTATAGTATACATGTTTTTGAACAATGCTTTTGGAAGAATGAGGAAATTAAGCTATGAGAAAGTACTGTGTTCATATATTTTGTTAAATGACAAATAGTTGTTTTTAATTTTTGAACAGAAAAGGGGTGATCATTTCTTAATCTCTTTAGGAGCAGGACAGATAGACCTGCTCATTCATTCATTTGGACCAGGTTCCATTTCACATTGCAAATGTCCCCTTGAATCTGCTCATAGTTTGTCTTGTTTAGTTTTCCTGAAAACTTTCTTCATGGATGTGAAGGAAAGAAAAAGGAGGGTGGGTGGGGTGAAGCATATAATATATTGTTAAACTAAAGAGAAAATAAGAAAATAACTTCAGAACTGGTTATGAGGAAATTTCAATTTAGGGTTGCTTTCTTGACAACTACCCACCCCTCCCCATAGGTACTTCATTTCATGTCAATTTGAAGCTATATAAAAGTGTAGGGGTAGAGTTTAGCAGGTAAAACAGGTTGCAAGGGCTGAGCTCTGGTTGAGTGCGGGACTGCAGCCCACAGACTTGGCGGTTCAAATGTAGCGGCGGCTCTCAGGAGCAGCATTGGGTAGCGCCCACGACCACCAGAGGCAGTGATGCCAAAAAACACAAAAACAAAAAACAAAAACAAACCAAATAAAACAGGTTGCAGCCTGATGGTGACTCTTATGACATGAACTAAAATGTATAGGTTTAGTTTCCCAGTTCCTCATTAACCATATATAACTAGTGCTGCCATGTTTGACAACTGGCATTTAGAACTCTTCAAATAAGACAAGTAGTTTTGCACCACATTCATCAACAGATTTAACTTGCTTTGTTTCCGGGACCTGCTTCTCTTCTTATCTCTTCTTCCTTGCTTGGGGTTCCTTTTCACCACATCATTGGATAATCTTCATCTGTTTTTCAAAACTCAATTCAGGCATCATCTCCTCTGGGAGAAACCTTTCCTGACTTCTTGCATCCCCCACCTGGGTAGTTGTTTCATTAGAGCCTGGGGCATAGAGGCCCATCAGTTCACTGGGTCCAGGTCCCCTTCCAGTCCAAGGACGAAATTCTGATTCTGGTTCTCCGCTGTCCAACTTATTTTCTGGAAAATATAAAATACTGGGCATATGCTAAATAAATGGACATCCCACCATTTGTTGATACAATGTTCTGTGCTGATACAATTCTGTGTTGATACAAAGGTTTATTCTTAAAAATTCTTAAGAACCACAATGTATAACAAGAAAAGTTCAAGGGAGCCCGTCTTCGCATTAAGAAGGAACAGCATGATCACATAAGAAGAATAGAATGACTCAAGTACAATCAGCTTACTAAGGACAGGGTCTTTCTCACTCCACTCCCCGTCATGGAGCTGATGTAAACTCATAGTAACCGTATAGGACTCCCCTGTGGGTTCTCAAGATTGCAATTCTATTCGTGAGTGCAAAGTCCCGTGTGT